>PVJS01004174.1:0-70715 GCA_004027185.1 Glis glis
AGCTGAGGCTGGCCGCGAACCCGGATCCTCTGGTCTCTGCCTCCCAAAGTACTGGGATTACAAGCGTGTGCCACCACGCCCGGCGTGTCCACCATGCTCATTTCTTTGTACCTCACTAAAGAAGAAAATTCTTGAAAGAAAAACGATCAAATGAATTCTATTTCCTTAATATTCTTTTATTTTGTTCACACAGCCTTCTTTGAAGGCCTCCACTCCAATGTTCAATGTGTTCTCTCATATAATGCAACTTCTTGCCAGTAAAGCCCCTCAGTCTCACTTCAGTGTTTACAAATTCAAGTGCCTCAGGCACTGGCCCAAGTTAATGGAGCTTCTGCTCTGTTTGGTGGTGTTTGACTTATGAGGTCAGGGCTAGATCGGAGTCCTGTGAATGAGGCAGAGTGAATGTTTTGGGCTTCATTTTTCAGTTGCCAAGAGGGTCAGCTGATATATTCATGGGTTTACCTAAAAAGGGAGAGTACCTCAAGGCAAGAATTGATTTTCCCCCAAAACAAGACAAACCAAAACCAATAAAATACAGACTATTCTGGTATCATGAAAAATGCTATATCTCCTTTCAGCAATGTGACCTCACCCTCACATTATTGAAGGCAGAAACTTGACCCCTTCTTGGGCCTGATTTATACTCTGCCTTGCTGATGGGGTGGCTCCAGGTTTTATTAGATTGATTTTCATCCCAAATATTCTTGCACACATTATCTCATTCAATGCTCACAACTCCCCATTAATGTATTCATTTTTTTCTGCGTGCTTTATTCATTAAGATCCCTGAAGATCTCTCAGATTTTAGTTAATGATTCTGGCATTTGAGAGAAAAACATACAATATATAGGCTCACAAGAAATAATATAAGTTCATTTGAACCATCAAACAAGTTTCCCACAAACAACTTAAACCCTTAATTGTCTTGCTTTTCCAAAGAAATAGAAAGGCATTCTGTTGGCTTTGTGGCTTTAGCCCTTTTCTAGAAAGCTCTTATGTCTCCATTAGAGAACTCAGCGAAGACAATCTTCATTAAATGGACATCAACCCAGACTGGAAGTATGACTATTTCTCTATATTGTAAGGCATAGCAAAATGCATTAAATGACACATTTTTATAGACTTTGTAAATCATAACCCATTATGCAGGTGATTGACCTTCCCAAGACAAATGAAGAAATGAGGGTGAAATTTCCATTTTTTTATAAATCATGCTTCACTCAAATTTATCCTCAATATCTGAGGAGGAGAACTAATGCTATTTGGATGAGCTCATTTAAACATGTCAAACTCTCTTCACAAAGATTAATTAGAATGTGTCAGCTATGCTGGTGGCAAAGCCATCTCATTTAAAGACTTCAAGAAGTAATACACAAAGTAGGATTACAACTGCTCAATCTTTAACATGACATGCATAAAATCAATATTTCAAGCTCTTTTGGGAGTTACAGCCCAACATGCTGCTTATGAATCGTCATAATGACCTCAGCCAGCCCCTCCTGTCCAGTGGGGAAAGTGGAATTTCTCAGCCTTCAAGGAGAGACTCAAAGTCTGGGCAGTTTGCAGGGCCTCTGGACGGGCTGATGGTTTTCTAGAAGACAAATGTCAGAAGTAGAATTTTCCTAGATGCCCTGCCATAATTAGTCCCATCTGCTCCAAACTCAGAGAGCCAATCTTACTCATTGGAAAAGCTTAGGGACAGCAAAGCTTGGGCATGTTCAGAGACCATCCTGAATGATGTTTTACTGTCCACGGGAGACCAAGCAACAGGATTTCTAAACATTCTATGTAGACAGGGACCTCCATATTTCCTCTGGGAAATCTTATCTTGTATCTCACTGAATGAAGACAATCCCTGTTGACTGATCTCTGGATTTATGAATATTTTTAATTTCTGGCCTTAAAATTTGTAAAATACTGAGGTTCTCCTTTGCAGTTTGGATAGTCAAGTTTCCATCATTTCTCCCACTAGTGCTTAGAAATTTTAGACCTAATTTAGGATGCTTTAAGAACAATCCAAAGAAGATATGGTTTAGGATTTAGCAGTACAGTATTCTCAACCAGGAATAATTCTGCTCTCCAGAGGATATTCAGTAATGTCTGAAGGCATTTTTTATTGTAACAACATGAAAGGACTGCCTCTGGCCACCCAGGGTAGAGGACAGGGATGATTCTAAATATCCTGCACAGGACCCCACAGCAAAATGCCAATACTGTCACTGTCAAAGAGCCTTGCACTAGGATGATGGCAAATGTCTGAAGTTAGTCAATGGTAAAAGTTCAAATATAAGCATATATAAAAAATTGTCTCATACCATGTTGCACTGGGCAAAGAAAAAGAGCAGGTCGATTAGTCTAATGTTGAATAATAAGAAATCTCTGAAAAGAAGTGTTGCAGAAACCATGTATGTGACAAGATCAGGCAAGCCCAAAAAAACACACGTGGGCTTACAGTTGGCCATTACATTAACATACAATATGGAAAAGTAAATTTCCAGACACAATTGAAAACATAATTGACACCTACACAGATTTCTCTCTTGTGGTACATTGTAGCTGACTTAAAGGTCCCCAAGTCCCCAAAGTGTTAATCTCTAGAAAAATTAAAAGAAGGGAATAGAGGGGTTAAGATGAACATCAGCTGTGAGTTATTCTCAAGTCACACTTTAAGAGAGGTCTTGAAATATATTTTTTCATTCATTTTTCTTTCTTTGTATCTCCCCTATGTGAGAAACGTGGCATGCACAATTGGCGCCTATATTTTTTTCTGGCCAATACTTTACCCCAGTTGCCTTAGTAACTGTCAATATTTGTCTGGTATGTCACAGCCCCAGTTGGCTGATGTTTGGTTCAACATTTACTTGTAAAGGTTAGGGAAGAGAGACACCCAGTGGTCTAAATTTACTCAGCTGCTGAAAGCTGTCTCCTGTTTCATTTTATTTTCAATTGAGAAATGTTTAATTTTTAAACATTTTTTAAGGATCAACAATCCCCATAGTAAAAGTTATGGAAATGGAGAAGAGAATGAGTTGGCACACTTGCTTTTTTTTTATGGCCTAACAGTAAATATTTTAGACTTTGTGGGCCATATGGTCTCTGCTGAAACTACTCAACTCTACTGTTATAGAGCAAAAAAGCAGCATTAGACAATATGTAAACAAATGAGCATGGCTGAGTTCCAATAAAATTTTATTTACAAAAGCAGGCAGCAGGCCAGACTCAGCACACAGGCAATAGTTTGCCAGCACTGCAAGAGAAAAATAGAATCTGTATGCTGTTCCAACCTGTCCATTGAACTGCCCCTTCGACGCCCCAGAACTTCAAGAGAATTGAATCACTGCAGGGAGAGCATCATAATTCAGTCAGTAACATTTATACAACTATTTAGCGTGTCCTAGGCAGTGGTCTAAGTCCCAGGGCAACAACACTGCACAAGTCTATGAACAGAATGTTGAGTCCTCCCTAAGTTCAAATGCTGAAACCCTAATCCCCAGTGGGATGGTATTTGGAGAGGGTGTGTTAGTCAGCATTCTCACAGCTCTAACCCAAGAACTGACCATACAATTCAGAGGAAGAAAGATTTATTTGCTCATAGTTTCAGTCCATGTGAGGCTGGGGACTGTGGATTTTAGGACATAGGGTGGCAGGAGGTGGAGAGAGGAAGAGTACAGGCTTTGCTCTCACATCATAGAGGCTAGAAACAAGAGAAAGCTCAGGGGGGAGAAGGAACCATATATAATCCCCAAGACTGAAGCCACAGGGACCCACCTTCTCTAGCCACACCCTACCAGCCTAGGCCACCATCCAGATAAAACCATTACAATGGATTTATCCACTGCTGAGATTACAACCAAGCCCTGCTTCCAGCATTGCCATCCCGTTTCTGTAAGGGCTGGGGGACACCCCAAATCCAAACCATTACACTCTGCCCCTGGCCCCCTAGACCTCACGGCCACCTCACAATGCAAAATGCATTTAGTTCATCTCCAAGATTCCCAAAGTCTTAACAGTTCCAGCATCACTCAAAAGTCCCAAAGTCTAAAGTCTCCTCTGAGATTCAAAATGAACTCTTGTAAGTCCCTGTAAAAGAAAATGAAGATCAAAATAAAAAGCAATTTATATGCATCCAATATATAATGGCAAAGAGTAAACATTTTCATTCCCAAAGGGAGGATTAGGGCCATAGAAAGAAGGAATGGGACCAAAACAATATCAAAACCTGGCAGGACAAACATTTAATCTTGGCGCTCCCTTTCTGGCATTTGGGGCACATGGTGGTGAGATGCGATCTCCAAGGGCCCTGGCAGCCCTGACCCTGTGGCCTGGTTGATTGCAAGGGGCAGCGTACTCACTCTCCCAGCCGGGTTCCATGGCTCACAGCTTGCAGCCTTTCCTCACAGTTGTTCCATGTTTTGGGAGTTTCTAAATCTTGGGGGGTTTTCTTGCAACCTTGGCTTCACCCTCACAGCTTCACAAATTACCCCATTTGGGTCTTCTTGCAGGGATTCCAGCCCTGCCTCATATTGCCTGGCTCCCTGGGCCTTCCTTTGAAATATGAGGGAAGCCTGTATGATCCTTTTTTTTTCCAGCAAAGCCTGCATTATATGAGCACCAAGATGGACTACCAACAGAAAAGGTCGTCACACCCTCTTTAATCATTGCTGCTGGGGCCTTTGCAATCACAGCTGCTGGGCCAGCTCCATCGGGCCATAGCTGGGCCCATGCCCATCCTGGCCGCCACTGGTCCCAGCTCCCTCTGCCGCCTCCATCATGGCCTTTGCTGGCCCCACCCCCAACATGGCCACCGCTTCCTCCTTCTTTTCAGCCATCTTCCTTCCTTCCATGACATCATCTCTCTAAGCCCTAGCTCTACACATGCCTATCCAGCCAAACTGAAAATCTATAAAGTCTCTCTGCTTTACTTTTTGCTCCCAAAATTCAGTGTACAATTCATTGAATGCAGACGTCAATATCCATAATGCAGTTTGGATACTTTGCTGTTTTGAGATTTCCTCTGCCAGTTTAATCACCCCATCATCTTTAAATTCGGCCACACACAGTTTCAGGACATGGGCAAAAGGCTGGTAAGTTCTTTGCCAAAGTGTAATACACATGGCCTCTACTCCATTTTCCTATGGAATCCACTTTACCCTCCCAAATCTCCTGAGAACAGTCTCTACCATCTCCCTTTCTAGCCACCCTCTTACAAAATAGTTCCAAAGACTCACAGTCCACATGGTCGACTTAGATATAGCCGTGACCCCACCTCTCTGGTACTATTTTCTGTGTTAGTCAGCATTTTCACAGCTTTAACCCAAGAACTGACCATACAACTTAGAGGAAGGAAGATTTATTTGCTCATAGTTTCAGTCCATTTGAGGCTAGGGACTGTGGGTCTCAGGGCATGGGGCCAGCAGGAAGCAGAGAGAGGAAGAGTACAAGGCTTCACTCTCACATCATGGAGGCTTGAAACAAGAGAGAACTCAGGGGGAGGAGGAACACCATATATAACCCCCAAGGCTGATGCTCCAAGGGCACACTTTCTCCAGCCACACCCTACCAGCCTAGGCCACCACTCAGGTAAATCCATTACAATGGATTTATCCACTGCTGAGATTACAACCAAACCCTGCTTCCAACATTGCCACCCTGTTTCTGTGAGGGCTGGGGGCCACCCCAAATCCAAACCATTACAGATGGGGTCTTTAGAGGTAGTTAGGTCATGAGGATGGAGGCCTCAAGAACAGGATTAGAGCCCTTTTAAGGAGAGAGCTTGCTTCTTCTCTATTCTCTCTGCCATGTGAGGACATAATAAAAGATGACTCTACAAGCCAGGAAGAGGACCTTCGCCAGACACCAAGTCTGCCAACGCCTTGGCTTGGACTTCCTAGCCTCCGGATTGAGAAATATAAGTATTTGTTTTTAAAGCTTTCCAGTGTCTGGTATCCTGTCATAGCAAGCCAAACTGACTAAAATAGAAACATGATATATAAATGAAATGTTTTGAAAGTCAAATGATAGAAAATGATGCTATTAGAAAATTTCAAGTGGAATCAAGACAGGGAATACTGAACTGAGGACATATTGAATTTGAAAGACCGCCTAATTCCATTGTGCTTTATAATAATAGTTACTATTAATTATCATTTTTATTATGCCTCCAAAATATTTGGCCACTGTCTATACACCAAGTCTTTGACTTGAAATGCCAGTTAACATCGGAGAAATGAATAAGAATTGTTCAAAATATACTCTGAAGGAAAGCTGGATTTTTAAGTAAATAGAACATATGTATATATTTTTTTTATCATTCTGAGGTCAGTATGAGAGAAATGACTGTTATTCCTACCTGGAGAAGAATTCCATATTTTAGGCAGAGGCCTAAAGTCCTTCCAGCTCTAAACTCTTATATCCAAGTCTACTCAGGTTTATTCAAATCAATGGCTTATCAGTTTTGCACAAATTACCCCCTGGATCCAGCACTGCAGTAACACAAGGTCACTAGATTCTTCTTATCTACAGATAAAAATGAAATGACTTTTAAATCTATCATCAAAATGTCTGTTTGTGACCTCTAACTATATCTCTAGGATACACACACACACACACACACACACACACACACACACACACACAATCTTTTTCTAAAGCATTTTGAGAAGGCTCCAAAATAAGTCTTCACATGTGGTGACAGTTCAATCTATTAGCTACTGACACCATTTAAAAACTTTTTGTGCTTTTTGTATGTGATTCTGATTTCCCTGAGTCAGGGCTTGTCTATAAAATTATTTGAGACAGGCTTCCCATTGTCATTGTCAAAAAAATTCATCCTGAAAATGCAAATATAATGCCCCTGAAACTGGCCAGATTTGAAGTGTCAGACGTGCTGCAGCCTGGGAAGAGGTGGAGAGAGGGACCAATGTTAGAAACCCCTGACTCATTCATTCAATATTAACTGAGCACCTGCTACCTCCAGCAGTGGAGCTTAGTAGTTATGAGTAAGGACCTCGGTGCCAGACATACCTGGGTTCAAGTCCTACTCTAACATCTACAGGCTTTGTAATCCTGGTCAGGTCTCTTATTCTCTCTGAACCTGGTAAGTCAAAATCATAATAAACCTGTCTCATGGAGTTGCTATGAGAATTACATATGATAATCTATGTAATATTAGAACCTAGATGAAAGTATAGTGGTTTTCATCCTTACTTAGTTTCCAGACTCTATATTACATGTGCTGTATTGCGTTGCTTTAAACACACCCAGCAGGCCCACTGAGAACCACAGCAAGAGCAACCACAGGTGTCAATAGGTAGATCTGAGAACTACTCTGGGAATGTGTCTTCCCATTCACTTCAAACCATTCACTACTGGCTTCAGAGTGTCTTGTCTTGTTGGATTTTATACTTGGGTCTCTTCTCTGCCTTGAGGACAATTTTTTCCCCACACCTTTTGAAAATGGTGAAAATGTTAAATCACTTCTTAGTTCTCTTATTTTTACTACTTTCAAAATAGAGTTTGAATGTTTACATATTCATCTCCACATTATCTCCACCCTGGATCCAGACACAAGCAGTTCTTGCCCATACTACTTCAAAAACTTCCTAACTGATCTTCCTGTTTCCTCTCTAACCATGCCCTAAAGTTCCCACAAGAAAGCATATGAATAGTTCATTCCTTGCTTAACTTTAAAATCATCCAGCAGATTATAATTGTACTTTTATCCAACTCTAAATTCATTACCTTAGAGTAGGAAAGGTAACCCAATATCTATTGAAATATTTTCTCCCTTTCCATAACAATAAGGTTGTATCAGGGAAGCAGCATCCAAGCCAGGAATGTAACTCTCCTTGTAGCTACAGGTGGGTAGTGTATTAGTTACCTATTGCTGCATAACAAACCACCCTAACATGTAGTGGTATGGTTTTTATTGTTTTGATTATTAATTACTGCTTATTAATCTCATTATTTTAAGTAATTGTTATTGCACAGTTTCAGTGAATTGTATTTAGGGCAGCTTAGTTGGATGTTTCTGGCTGAAAGTCTTTCATGAGTTTACATTCAAGATGTTAGACAAGGTTGTAGTCATCTGAAGGTTTAATTAGACCTAAAAAAAAAAATCTTCCACACTCACAAAATGTGGCTACTGGAAGAAATCTTCAGTTCCTTTCCGTCTATGACAAGAGGATTTCCTTCTTTGTAATGCAGATTGCTTTATAGGTGAACAACATAGCAGCGAGTTTCCCCAGAACAAGTGATCCAAGAGAGAAAGCAAGCAGAAATCCACAGTGCCTTTAATAACCTAGTGTCTGAAGTCACAAACTACCATGTCCCCTCTTTTCTATTCATTAAAAGTGAACCATTAGCTGTGCATGGTGGCATGCGCTTGTAATCCCAGAACTTGGGAGGCTGAGATAGGAGAATTGCAGGCTTGAAGCCAGCCTCACCAATTTAGTGAGGTGCTCAGCAGCTTAGAAAGACCGTTTCAAAATAAAATAGGTGTAGGGGTGTAGCTCAGAGGTAAAATTCCCTGGGTTCAATCCCCAGTACTATACACCCTCACAAAAAGTGAATAATTAAATGAAGTGTGCATTCAAGGGTAGGGAACTCAGCTTTACTTTTTAAAGGAATTCCTAACAAAATATATGGACATAAAATTTTAAATCACCACACCTGTGTCTGGTTTTCCCCCCTAGAATGTGAGAAGTCCCTTAAGAAGCAAGTGGCTTATTTCATGCATTAGCTTCCCTTCCATTGACAGAATGCAAACAAAATAAAACAAGTGATAAGACCCAGAAAATAGTAAGGCCAAGTACTTTGGGAGGCAGAGACCGGAGGATCCGGGTTCGTGGCCAGCCTCAGCTCTCTCTCTCTCTCTCTTTCCCTGTCTCTCTCTCTCTCTCTCTACCTAGTGAGGCCCTCCGCAACTTCGTGAGACCCGGTTTCAAAAATAAAGCATAAAAAAATAGGGCCGGGGGCATAGCGCGGAGGTAGAACACCCCTGCGTTCAATCCCCGGCACCGCAAAAAAAAAAAAAAAGAAAAGAAAAGAAAATAGTAAGGCCAAAGATGAAAGGACTTGGGGTTTCTGAATCACCATATTGAAGGGAGCTTCCCACGCACCAGCCACCTTGGATAGTAGCTTGAATGAGAAATAAAGTGCTTTTGTGCTTGAGTTTTTACCTTGGGTTCCATTTGTTACAGAAATTTAGCCTGACCTAACTTACACATATGGCTTGCAAGGTCCTGCATTAACTAGCCTCTTCCCTCCTCTCAGATCACTCTTCCTGGACCACCTATCCCCAGTTATATCAACATCCTTTCAGTTACAGACCTCCACGTTCTCAGGGTCTTTACAGATGCATTTGTCTCTGTAGCTCCTTCCCAACATCATATGCTTGAGTCCTATCATCTTTTTGGACTTGGCTTAACGACTAACTCCTCAGAACTGTTTGGGCTGGTCACTTTAATTAAATAGATTCCCACCTGGGAATACGATTCACTTATAGCATTTATCATAAATTAGAATTTGTTATTCATTTAATGTCTGTCTCTTGTGCTAATGTTAGCTCCTCAGGCTAGAGTCCATGGGCTGTCTGGTATTCAAAACATTATTCAAAATATTCACTTCCTCATCCTATTACATATTCCCACTCTATTGAATTCAGGTGTGGTCATGTAACTTTCCTTGGTCAATGAAATGTCAATGTAAATTATATGTGCCATTTCTGAGCAGAAGTTTTAGGTGTCATCTGGGTGCACCTACCACAATTTCTACTCAGGGAAGGAAGAATTACAAGGGAAAAAATTACAAGAATTACATAAGTTGCTTTTAAAAAATGAATTGAAATTTCCATAACACTGAATTAACCTTTACAGAGTAAGTGATTTTGTGGCATTCAGTAAATTCATGAGTCGTTTTTGTTTCTGTGTGACTCAGAACAATGGGAGGCTCCCTGTTGGAAGAAATTATCATAGAATTTGGAAATGGAAACTATTGGAAAATGCCCATACTTGGTAGATTATACGGGTTGGTGGTTAATACTCTTAATACCCCATCAGATGAAAGGAGAGAAGAAAGAATCCTTGATTCTACCAAAAATGGTTGGGATTCAAAGATAACTTTACAATATTAGAACGGGGCTATTATAGTATTAGATAATTAGATATTTAATATTATACACAATAATTATATATTACAATATATGATAATTAGATATTTAATATTAGATAATTAGATATTGGATAATCAGATAATTTAATATTAGAAAGGAGATATTTAAAATATTAGAAAGGAGATATTTTTATAAATTTAGGGTTTCTTTTGAAATTATAGTAATCCCCAGGAAGGTAGTAATAACCAACTATTGAAGCTCTAGTTCTCAGAAATTTCCCATTGGATTTCAGAGATGTGGAATGATAGATCAGCTTCTTTTCATTTACTCCCATCCCAAGTAAGGAAAGGGAAAGAAAGGTCATGAAGAGGGAAGAGAGACTTGGAGGTGGGGACTATACTGCTGACTTGCTCAGCTTTAAGTTTTAAGTCATCCTGTCAGGATTGAACTGCTTCCCTCTAGAGAATAACAATGTTGGAGAAATTTTCTCATTTGGAATAACTTTTTCCTCAAATAAAGAACAAAGAAGCTAGCAACCCCTTAATCCAAATTTGGAAGAAATCACAGCTTGAAGTCCAAAAAATTCATATAAATTACTGCCTAGCATTATAGTTTTGTTTCGTTCAAGAAGTATGCCCAGTGGCTACATCAATAGAGGTTTATGGTTGGAAGTAAGCTGGAAGAGAATCTATTTCAACCCTTTTCATTTTGTAGTTAAGGACACTGAGAATCTTTGATCTCACCCAACAGAAATATGTTTGATCCTGAAAACGATGTTACTGGGGGCATACTCCAATGGATCTTTTATTTATTTATTTATTGGTGCATTGTAATCATACATCTTGATGGGTTTCAGGACAGTAGAAGTATACATGCACGCATCGGTCAATTAGCCCTCCCCCAATTCCCACCCCCATTCCCTCCCCCTTCCCTCCTCGTGCTCAGCATAGTAGTTGACGTTGATATATTTGTGTATGTACACCCTGTGCATTAGGGTGTTCCCTCTTCTCCCCTCCCATCTTCCTCAGTTAGGTCGCCTTCTTTACTCATCTGAGGTTTTTTCCATCACCCACCCGTGTCCTCCGGGGGGCCGTGGCTCACCCGCCTGTGTCCTCAGTGCTGGGGTGCCCCGGGGTGGGGCCTTAACTCTCCTGCCCATGTCCTCAGTGCTGCAGTATTCCGCGGCAGGGCCATGTCTCACCCGCCCATGAGCTCAGCACTGGGGTGCTCCGGGTGGGGCCAAAGCTCACTTGCCTGTGTCCTCAGTGCTGGGGTGCTCTGGGGCAGGGCTGTGGCTCACCTGCCCATGTCTTCAGTACTGGGGTGCTCCAGAGCAGGGCCATGGCTCACCTGCCCGTGTCCTCAGTGCTGGGGTGCTCCGGGGCAGGGCCGTGGCTCACCCACCTGTGTCTTCAGTACTGGGGTGCTCCGGAGCAGGGCCATAGCTCACCCACCCATGTCCTCAGTGCTGGTGTGCTCCGGGGCGGGGCCATGGTTCACCTGCCTGCATCCTCAGCGCCGGGGGTGCTCCGGAGCAGAGCCATGGCTCACCCGTCCATGTCCTCAGTGCTGGGGTGCTCCGGAGAGGGGCCATAGCTCACCCGCCGTGTCCTTAATGCTGTGATGCTCCAGGAGGGGGCCATGGCTCATCCGCCTGTGACCTCTGTGCTGAGCTGCTCCTGGGCAGGGCCACATCATCTTTGTCTCTCCTCCTCACTGTGGCTGTGGAAGCAGAGCATGCAGCCTGCTTCTTGTAGCCATCTCTGTCGTCTTCGTCGTAGGTGCGGGTCTGGTCCAACTTGAGCTTCATCATGGTCCTGATGGTCTGTAGTCGCTGACTTCACAGGGATTTGCTGCTTCTTTGCTGGAGGTCTCTGGCAGCCGCGATGCTGGAGTGGCCTCCACGATGGCACCACCGCCACTGCTCTCTGCTCACCAGGTGAGATGCGTGGAGCTCTTTACAGTCCTTTGCTCTCTCTGCTGCCTCCTATTCCGCTGCATTTTGACTGTCCTTGTTTTGTTGAGTTTTGGCTGCTTTTCTTTCCTTGTCAAGAAGCAGTCTTCCCGCTGGTTGAGTTGTGAGTCTCCAAGCGCCTGCAGCACGCTGTCTCTCTCTCTATTCCTCCATCTTTAATTTTGATCTTGATGGATTCCGCTCCGGAATCCCGCTCCAGAATTCCGCTGTTGGAGCAGCTGCAGGTGGAGAGATGTGGGTCATTTTCAATGTCGACGGCCTCACAGCAATCCCGTTTCCTTGTTGGTGGTTTCTGGTAGTCTTTGTTGCTGGACTGGCATGCGCAGTGGATCTGGTGTTGCGATGGGTTGGGTAAGTGGCTTTTCGGAAAGGTAAGGCCTTTCCAATCCTGTAGTCGAGGGTTGTGGAGTTCTGTGTCTAGTGGTTCCGATGCCTGTGAAGTCAGTCTCAGGCTGCTGATATTAAATTTTTGGTTCTTCCAAGTTTTCCTGTCTGTGCCAACTTGGTCAGACGACTCCATCCCGCCACAGCTCAGGTCTGCTGGACTCGATCCTGCCATGGCTCCGTCTCTCCGCGGCTCAATCCCCCCACAGCTCCGCCCACCAACTGGTCCCGCAGACCAGTGCAGTCTGCTGAGTCTATTGTTCTTGCGTCTCTTGTTATTTGCACTTTTTTTTTCTTTTTTTCAGCCTTTGTGTTGAAATGTGGCCTTGTAGATATTAGTTCCCTTTCAGCCTTTGCGTTGAAGTATGGCCTTGTAGATATTAGTTCCCGTCTCCCATGAAGGTGGTATGGGATGTGATATGTTGCTCAGTTCAGAGCCACTAAGACGAGTTGGAGACAGGCTCATATAGGGGTCCTTACTCCGACACCATCTTGGATCTCTCTCTCCAATGGATCTTTATGAGTGTGTGTGTGTGTGTGTGTGTGTGTTGTGTTGTGTTTTACTTAAACACAACTGTAAGCTAATCCATTAATATAAATTAACACTCCAGCCAGTTAAAAGAGGGGAAATAAGAAAGAAACATGGATACATAAAAAGACCTATTAGTTTTCTCATGAGTTTTATAAATCATATTTGATCATTGAGATAAAATTTATACTGCCACCACTTAATACTCAAAGATATTTGAAAGCGGGGAAGGTAAAGGGACCTAAATGGGAGCAAGGTTTCCACATTTGACTTGAAGTGATAAAATGTTGTTACATTGACCACTAAGAAAACCATAGGAACAGCTACATTAAAAATACTATTAACAGCCGGGTGTGGTGGCGCATGCTTGTAATCCCAGTACTTGGGAGGCTGAGACAGAATCACAGGTTCACCGCCAGCCTCAGCTACTTAGCGAGGCCCCCTGCAACTTAGTTGAGACCTGTTTCAAAATAAAGAATAAAAAATAGGGTTGGGGGTATAGCTTGGAGGTAAAAAGGCCCTGGGTTCAATCCCCAGTACCGCCAAAAAAAAAATTACTATTAAAAATCAAGAAAGAGAAACAGAGAGAGGAAATAGGAAGCAAAATGAAAGACCTAAACCCTAACATGTCAACAATTACCTTAAATGTAAATGGTCCAAATGCACCAAATAAATAAATGTTGATAGCTCTTTATTGTTCTGCCCTTGGCTCTATTCTCTTCTTGCCCTCTATCAGTCTGCCTCATCTTTTTGGGCTTATAGTTTCCTTTGAGAAAATGAAAAAATTGTCTTTAAAATATACAAACCCACAACATTTAGGTGGGTTTGTAATTTCGAGATGTTTAAAGACTTTCTAAAGCCCATCCAACAAACACTTTGGAGATTCCTGACCCATACTTTGAACACCTCTGTTCCATTCGTTCTCCATGTACACTTCAATTTGTCATGTTTTCTACTACATCCAATGTCCCCCACATACATGTTAGACCTCTCTCTTGAGCCCCAGAATCATAATTCCAACTGTTTGGTAAAATCTCTCTCAACATGTGTTCTAGAGGTCTCATACTGAATTTACTCCCAAATGGACTCACATCTTTGATCATTATTTCTGCCTGCCCCCAACCTCCCCAGTCTGTTTCTCCCATTATGTTTTTACTCTTGGTTAACAGTATTTTATCCAGGCAAACAGGTCCTAAATATCTGTTACTCCTTCCATTCTTCCTACCTCCCATATTCAGTTGGTTGCCAAGTCTATTCACATGTATCACAAAGGCTCTCTGGAATTTTTCTCCTGTACCCCATCTCAGCAGCAATATTCTAGACAAGCTCTCTGTGATTTCCTTCCTGGATTATTACAATAGATTTGTACCTCTAATGCCTCTTCCAGTCCCTCCTCCATGCCAATTCCAAGGATCTCTCACTAAAACCAAAAGTTATTCACTTTCTAAATTAAAATCTATCTGTGATCCCCCATTTTGAACACACACACCAAATTATTTAGTACTACACTTGTGTCTTTGACTCCTATGTTCATCTCCTCCCAATAGTTTCTTCCAAAGCCCCACATGTAGCCTGTACTCAAGCCACTACTGCACGAGACATATTGGGCATTTTAAGCGAGCACCACAAGTAGCTGTGTAGGGCACATCTTCCACCCCTGCAAGCTTTTGTGCCATGCACTCCACCCACCTCAAATGCCCATCTCCTACTGCTCTCCCTAACAAATGCATGGCCACCCTTAAAAGCATCAGTCAGAGTTCACTTCTTTGCAACATTCTCTACTAGCCCTCTTGCCTTCTCGGGGGGTTTGTGCAAACACCTATTATTGAATTTTTCCCAGTGAGTAATAATTTTTGTTAATGTATTTGGACTCCCCATAATATTCAGAACTCTTTGGGAGCATGGGTCATGAGTAATTCAGCTTTCTGACCATCCAACAATAGATGTCAATATGTTGGTGGAAAAAAGAAAGATTTTAGTGTGAATGTTTTTTAAAAGAAAGCAGATCTTATTTCTTCAGCCAGTATCATATATGCCTATGAGAGACTAGACTGTTCTCTGAGTAAAGGAAAATTTTATTGGATGTCTGCATGGAGAATTTTTACTTCAAAAGCACTATAGTCTACATTTTGGAATACTTCAAATATCTGTTTATTGAATACCACCTCAATTCTGTTCTTTGCTCTGGCAGAAAATAGCCACTAGGGAGCACTATAGTTGCATATATTTCTTTGTACACAGTCAAGTGATTTATTTTAGGGCAAAAACTAGTTTTGAAAACAAAGAATCTTTATGTCTACACTTGTTTAGCCAATTTTCAGAGCAAAATAGAATATAAACTTGCTACTCTTTATCTCCATTCTTCATACCACTCTGAAATCTGTCTACAAATTGTCATTTGGGATATTTCCAAAGAAGAAATCAAACTTCTCCTTCATTTAACAAACATGATATCCAAGTTTCTAACTATGCATAAGCCACTTTGGTAGAAAATACGGAAGCTAGCCAGGCATGGTGGCACATGTCTGTAATCCCAGTGCTTGGAAGGCTGAGACGGGAGGATCACAAGTTAGAGACCAGCCTCAGCAACTTAGTGAAGCCCACTGCAACTTAGTGAGATCCTGTTTCCAAATAAAAAGTAAAATAGGGCTGGGGGTGTAGCTCAGAGGTAGAATACCCCTGGGTTCAATCCCCAGTACCACAGGAAAAAAAAAGAAAATACAGAAACTAGAAAATTTTCAATCGACATTTATTACGTGCCCTATGCTGAATTGCAAAGGTCCAAGAGTAGTAAGAGTTGGTATAAATCTACCATTTATTTGCTCATACTCACTGGTAATAAAGATAAAGAACTTTTTACATTTTAAAGAGGTAATTAATGCAATAGAAAATGCACATGGCATTCTATTATGAATGTGGCAGCAAAGGCTAATTTGGAAACAACTGAGTTGAGCCCATGGGAGTTGTCTAGGCTTAGGTGAGGGAAAGACATTTTAGGAAGAGTACGAACAAGGATAAAGCATGAATTTCCTTTATCAAAGGCCTGTCTTCTACCAAACAGTCAGTCTTACATTAAAAAGTACTTTGAGTGAGAAAGAAAGAAAATCTCCAAGTTCTTTTTAAAAAAAAATTTAATGAAATATAACCTCTTACTGGTTGAGGGATAAGTAAGTAAAGGCAAAAAGCTGAGATTACCTTATGGACATGAAGTGCCAAGTTTGTGATCCCACCAAAGACCACCAGGGAGCCGATTCTGATGCAAAACACACGAGGGTCTTTTATTCAAGCTCGAGCTTGGGCTCCTACGGTGCACCAGTGGTCACAGGGAGAAGCCCCTTGCTCTCCGAGAACAAAGGTTTTATCCCCCAAGGAGGCAGCCCACCCCACCTTTACATTGATAGGTCAGTTTAAAACATAAGCTTGTTGGCGTTCTCTGGTTGGTTTAATTTTCATGCCTTAGGTAGGGGTCATCGTTAGGGAAGCTTTAACCTTATATGGTGGCCTTTTAGCTGATTGGTTGGGCCCACACTACCTTCCCTAGGAATGTCCAGGATGGGAGGGGGCCTTCTAAACCCAGGTGTGCTTGACACCGGTTGGCTGTTTCTAGGGGTTGCTAGGGACAAGATCAGATTAGCATACTTGATGGTTTCTACAGGGTATGGGGCAATCAGGCTATAGGAACTTAACTTCTAGAAAACAGATACTTAGGCCTATCTTACTTAAAGCTTTAACTAAAGCCTGTCATGGCTTCACTTTGGTTCTTCAGACAGTAGTCCCATAGAAGCCACTCCTGCCTTCGCATAGAAGCAAATACACATCTTCTCTGGAAGAATGGATCCTAGTTTGGACCCTGGGACTTCCCACAAATTAAAACCAACTATATATGAGCTTATAATAAAAATGTCACCAAACAGATAAGATAACCCACCACGAGAGAAAGACATCAGAAGCAGCAAGCAATTTAGACCCCCTAAAACTTCAGATATTAGAATTGTCAGACACAAAGTATCAAATAGGTAGATAGAAACCGCTTATATAAATTAAAGCTGAGATGAAAAAGAAAGCAAAGAACAAAATAGTGAGCAAAGAGAAATGCAAAGAAAACTTTTAGGAATGAAAATAAAAATTGCTTATATGTAGAACTTGGTTACATGGATTAAAGAGTAAAACAGACATAATAGAAGTAGACAAAAAGATCTCAAGAAGAGATACTGAATGCAGCATAAGACAGTAAGATGGTAAATATCAAGAGAGGTTAAGAAATATCAACTATAGAACTGAAATTCCCAGCATATATCCAATAAGAATCCCAGAAAGACAGAACAAACAGAGTGAAGAAAGGTCAATATGTGAAGGTCATCATGCCTGAGAACTTTCCTGGACTAATCAGACTTTAATCAATGACATGAATCTCTGATAACAAAAATTACAATACATCAGGCAAGGCATATCAGAAATATACTTTGTATTTAGGGTGCAGGCGTAGATGCTATACCAAAGAGGTCCCAAGCTGTTGTGAGTTCAGTAGGAACAGAAGAAGAGGAAGTCCATGCGCTTTCTTTTAAGGATACACAGAGGTTGCACACATCACTCTAAGAAGAAACTAGCCCAATTTTTGATAAACCTGTGGATCTAGAAGCCCAGCTCTGAAAACGAAGGAGACCCAAATGCAAAGATAATCTTTTCCATTCAGTAATTTTCTCATGTGATTTTCCTGAGTAAGCAAAGTTCTTTGTGATCAACAGATAGAGAAGTGATGGTGAGTGGCTTCCAAAGCTAGATGATAAAAGGCATGTAGCTTCCTCTTTGGTCTCTTGGACTATCTACTCTCAGAGAAACCAGTCACATGGTCACGAGATCCCTTAAATAGCCTGCTAGAAAGTTATACATACAGAGAAAATGGTGCTTTTTGCCAAAAGGTAGAATTAACTTGCCAGCCATATAGATGTGGCACAATGGAAGTGGACCTTCCTGCCCCAGTCAAGTCTTCAGACAACTGCAGCCCATGTGGTGTCTCATGTCAACCTTGTGAGAAACTCCCATTCAGAACTTCCTAGCTGCACCCCCTGAGTCCCCCACTTATTAAAGCCATGACATACTGGCTGCTGCATTTCATTGAGCTTTAGAGATATTTTGTTGTGTACCATCAGTAACTGGAACAAGAATATATAAAGTCATTGTTCTAGGATTTTACTTTAAAACAAATCTCGAAGTCACTCTTGAATAACAGTTTGATCAAGGCTCTTTGTTACTCTCTTTTTTTGGACTTTGTGTTAAGTCATCTGCCTCTGATGGTGTTACATCAAGCTCTTACTCCCTCCTAAAGAAGACTTTTTATAATAGACTTATTCAAAAATCTCATATCCAGTGACATTTTCTTTCAAAGTCAACTCAAAATAAAAACATTTTCAGAGCAATAAAAACTAAGAGACTTTCTGTTAGCAGACTTAACATACGAGAAATTCTAATGGAAAATTTTCAGGTTGAAAGCAAATGTAGCTGGGCGTGGTGGCGCATGCTTGTAATCCCAGTACTTGGGAGGCGGAGACCAGAGGATCCAGGTTCACGGCCAGCCTCAGCTACTTAGTGAGGCCCTCGGCAACTTCATGAGACCTGGTTTCAAAATAAAGGGTAAAAAATAGGGCCAGGCGTGTAGCTCAGAGGTAGAATGCCCCTAGGTTCAATCCCCGGTACCGCAAAAAAAAAAAAGAAAGCAAATGTAATTTGAACCCACCTAGTAAAACAGAGCACTGGAAAGGTGATATGTAATTGCAAAGATAATATGATTGTATATTTCTTTTTCTTTCTTGTCTTTAATGATATATCAGTTAAGACTCTAATCATATATCATATATATATATATATATATGTGCGTGTATATATATGTATGTATATATGTTATAAATACGTGTGTTTGTTGGGCCTATAACATGCAGAAATATAATGTATTTGACAATAACAGGATGAAAGAAATGGATAAAATCAAAACTGTATTAGAGTAACAAAATAACACTAGTTAAAAATATGAATCCACAAAAAGATAAATAAGTTTAACACGAGTATAAAGATAGACTTTATCTCCTTTTATGTTTCTTTTGTAGATGTAACATTATGTAAAGTAATCATTATGCCAATGTACTTTGGGTATATAACATATTTAGATATAATATCAAAATATCAATAACAGCAAAAATGGGAGGAAACAAATAGGTCTACATAGAAATAATATTTCTATCTTTCATTAGAATTAAGTCAGTATAAATCAGAAGTGCCTTCTGATAATGTTTATAAGGTAAACCTTAAGCATAGGTTCCCAAAATGGGTGATACTGCCCCCCCCAGGGAAGTGCTGAAATGAAATATAAATAAAGAACACAAATTTTTGTCATTGCATCTTTCTGTTTATTCACTTAAATAAGGTAAATTTCCAGGGGTCACTGAGTATTTTTTTTTTTTTGCTAAAAATGGGGTGGTAAGCTAAATAAGTTTGAGAACTTATGCTAGAGAAACCACCAAGAAAATACATAATGAAAAATCAGTAATGGAATTAAAATGTAATATTTGGAAATACTTACTTGATATAAAAGAAAGCAGTAAATGAGGAATAAGGGGGAAAGACAAATATGAGACATATAGAAAACAAAAAGTAAAATGGCAGGCATAAATCCAATATGCCAATAATAATATTAAATCCAAATGGGTAAACAATAAAAAGGCAGAGGTTTTCAGACTGAAGTAAAAAAAATCAACTTTGTACTGTCTACAGAAGAAATAGTTTAGATTCAAAAAATATCATGCAAATAGAAGCCATATGAACACTAGAGTCACTATACTAATATTAGAAGACTTTAAAAAATAGTTACTAAAGATAAAAAGGGATACTTTATGTTAATAAAAGGGGCTATTCACTGGAATGATATAACAATTATAGACATATATGGGCTTAACCACAAGGACCCAAATTACAAGTAATAGAAGTAAAAACTGATAAAACTGAAGAGAGAAATAAACAATTCAACAATCGCTAGAGGATTCACTACCCCACATTCCATAATGAATGGGTCAACTACGTATAAGATCAACAATAAAATAGAAGTCTTGAACATCACTAAAGCAACTAGACCTAGCAGATGTCTATAAATACCCTATCCAACAAAATCAGAATAAACTCTTCCCGAGTGCGTGTGGAACATTCTCCAGGATAGGTAACATGCTAGGTCATAATACAAGCCTCGATGAATTCAGAGGGATTAAAACCATGATGAGTACTCTCAGACCACAGCAGAGAGAAATTACAAGCCAGTAACAGAACTTTGGAAATTATCAATTCGAAGAAAATTAAACAACACACCCCTAAATATTTAACGAATCAAAAAAGAAATTACAAAAGTAATCAGAAAATAATTTGACATGGATGGAAATGAAAAGCAGCATACCCAAGTTTATGGGACACAACTAAATCAATGCTTACAGAGGAATTTATAACTGTAAATGCCTACATTAAAAAATAAAGCTCTTAGCCAGGCATGATGATGTACACCTATAATCCTAGTACTTGGGAGGCTGAGACAGGAAGATTGCAGGTTTGAAGCCAGCCTTAGTAACTTAGCAAGACTCTCATCAACTTAGCAAGACCCTGTTTCCAAATTTAAAAATAAAATAAAATAGGGCTGGGGGTGTAACTCAGAGGTAGAATGCCCCAGCACCACACACACACACACACACACACACACACACACACATGGCTCTTAAATCAATACCTTATGTTTCCACCTAAAGACACTAGAAAAAAGAACTGCAAAGTCCAAACCAAGAAAAGTGGGAAAAATAAAACTTAGAGTGTAAATAATGAAATAGAGAATGGATATAAGGGGATGCTATAAACAAATTCATGCTAACAAATTGCATTAAGTTACATGAAATGGATAAATTCTTAGAAAGGCACAAATGACTTAAATTGATTCAAGAAGAAATAGAAAATCTGAGCAGACATAACAAGTAGAGATTGGTTTATTTAAAAATAAACAAAAACTACCCATAAAGAAAAGCCCAGGCCCAGACGGTGCCACTTGGAAGTTCTACCAAATATTGAAATAAAAAATTAACGCCAACCCCAGAGCCTCTCCAAAAACCTCATTGAACTACTAAATGAGTTCAGCAAAGTTTCAAGATATAACACAAACATACAAAAATCAACATTTCTCAGTGCTAGCAATGAACACACAGAAACCAAAACTAAAAATATAATACAATTTACAATTTTTCAAGAAAAGAAGGAAATACTAGGTGTGAAGCTAATATAATAAGCACAGTATCTATATTTTGAAAACTACAAAACACATGAGAGAAATTGAAGAATATTGAAATAAATGGGGAGACATACTCATGAGTTGAAAAACCCAGTAAAGGTGGCAATTCTCCCCAAACTGATATAAAAGTTTGCTATAAAAATCCCAACAAGATTTTTTGTAAATACAAATAGTATTATTCTTAAGTTTATAAAAATACAAAGGAAATAGAGTAGCTAAGACAATTTTGAAAAACTAGACTTATACAAAAATGTATATAGCAGCTGTATCTATAATAGCCACACCTAGAAACATTTCTAATGCCCAGAAACAAGTAAATGGGTAAAGTATGGCATATTTATTCATTAGAATGCTACTAAAAATAATGAACTACTGGGATGATGAAAATCTTTTTTATGTTACTTTGGTTGTGGATACATGATTGTATGTATTTTTCAAAACTCATAAAACTGGACTTAAAAAGAGTGAATGTTACTACTGTAAATTTTTATAATTCAATCAGGATGTGGGGGAAAAAGATGGGACGAAGACTGTAACAGAGGGAGTGGGAACAAATGAGCTGACCTCAATATCTTTGTAAAAAAAAATATGTGTTCTGACCACATTTACAAGATTAAAGATAAAAACTATAAGCAGTGTATTCCAGTTGAAAAATTTGTTTTTCACGGGATTATTATTCTGAAACTACTTTCAGAACATATATATTAGGGTTGAACAATTTAGTAAATAAATTGTAGATAATGAGAGTCAGGCTTCTTGCTCTTAGAAAGGGAAGCAACAAGTAAGCAAGGGAGGGATGTTAGAGTGAATGCTGAGGGGCTACTGAATCGGAGTCAGAGTTATCAGTACGACCTCATGTTCGTGTTAGTGTGTGCATTGTAGATATGTGAATATTAGAATCTGTATATTGGTCTATCTATAGGTCTATTTGTATATTCATACAGGTATATGCATGAATAAATGCAGATATACATGTATTAGTAGACATACATGGATATGTACATATATATATGTGAATATATGTATATTTATTTATTCATTTATCTAGTTACATCCTACCTCTGTTGTCTGACAGAGACCAGGGTTAGTGACACCCCAGTAACAACAAACACATTTCATGCCCAAATTTTGGTTTCTATATACCATTCCCATACCATTCTAAATACCATAAAAAGAACTAAGATTTCTTGGAAATATGGTCAATTCTAGGATTTGAACAGTGAAAATGTAACTTGTCCTACTTAAGCCTGGAGCATATTGTGGTGCCAAAAAAGTAAGGAAGTGATAAAAAGAAAGTTAGGGCCACCTAAACAAACTCCTAATGTTCAAAGCAGAAACAATTTGGGTAGCCCACTAAATAGCAATAGTTTGGATTATAGCCTAAAGAGTAAAATATAAATAAACATGAGTCAATACTTATATAAATAAACGAATGTGTGGGAGTAGGGACAACTCTTTCTTACAGAAGAATTCTAATTAATAAATGAAGAAGAAAATAGAAAATTATCATTAGAATATTAAAGTAATCATTGCTAGAGGCAAAATTCACTGAAAAATGCTAGACTAACTGGGCCAAGCTTTAAAGAGAAGTGGCCTAGTCAGGCATGGTGGCTCACGCCTGTAATCCAGTACTTGGGAGACTGGGACAGGAGGATTGCAGGTTTAAGGTCAGCCTCAACAACTTAGCTAGACCCTCAGCAATCCTATTTCAAAATATAAATAATAAAAAAGGACTGAAGGTATAGCTCAGAGGTATAACACCCCTGGGTTCAATCCCCAGTACAAAAAGAAAAAGAGAGAAAGAGAAATTGGCCTGTTTACATAGCTTCAAATTATCTTCCCAGAAATATTTATTAATTACTCTAGTAGTTTTTTTGTGTGTGTGTGTGTGGTACTGGGTATTGAACCCAGAGGCATTCTACCTCCGAGCTATACCCCTGGCCCTATTTTTTTTTTTTTTTTGCGGTACCGGGGATTGAACCCAGGGGCGTTCTACCTCCACGCTATACCCCCGGCCCTATTTTTTATACTTTATTTTGAAACCGGGTCTCACGAAGTTGCGGAGGGCCTCACTAAGTAGAGAGAGAGAGAGAGAGAGAGAGGGAGAGACAGGGAGAGAGAGAGAGAGAGAGAGAGAGAGAGTGAGAGAGAGAGAGCTGAGGCTGGCCGCAAACCCTGATCCTCCGGTCTCCGCCTCCCAAAGTACTGGGATTACAAGCGTGCGCCACCACGCCCGGCCTCCCTGGCCCTATTTTTAATACTTTATTTTGAAACCGGGTCTCATGAAGTTGCAGAGGGCCTCACTAAGTAGCTGAGGCTGGCCGCGAACCCAGATCCTCTGGTCTCCGCCTCCCAAGTACTGGGATTACAAGCGCGCGCCACCACGCCCGGCACTCTAGTAGTTTTAACATATGTCCAAAAATTCTTTAATACTCCTCCATCCAGAATTAAAGCTTAATTCTCCTTACCTTGATTGTTGGCTGGACTTAATGATTTGCTATTAAAATAGAATATTAAAGTAAAAAATAAAAACTTTATGGAGAAGACATCTGTCAGATACCACCTGAACAGTTCATAAAAGTTAGCATAACCAATAAGACAAATTGACATCATTGACCCTGATTATTATGCCACCACCTATGATTGTCTTCCCCCAAATCTATAACCTCAATCCATGAGAAAACATCATAAAAGACCAAATGGAGGGCATTTTACAAAATACCTAGGTGGTGCACTTCAAATGTGTCACGTTCACAAAGGACAAGGAAAGCTAGAGAAACTGTCATTGATTGGAGGAGCCTGAGGAAATATGATATCTACAATATACATCCTGGTTTGTCCCTGCAACAGGAAAAAACCCAAAAAGTCATTAATGAAAAAACTGGGAAAATGTAAATAAAGCCTATAATTTCATTGATGATATTTTATCAACATTTGATTCTTAGTTTTCTTAATTGTATTGTGGTTATGTAAAATCTTAACATAAGAGATGGCTGGCCACAAGTTATATAAGAACCATTTGTAATAGTTTGCACCTTCTCTGTAAGCCCTCTAAATTATATAAAAATAAAAAGTTAGAAATATAAATTATTATCTATGACTAAATGTTATCTTTAATTATCATGGGTAATTAAATTAAGTATACTAAGGTAGAAGCAATTAATAAACTATTAATTGCTATTGACAGATGTAAAAGCATGGATGGATCTCAAAAACATTATGCCAAGCGGAAGAAGCCAGATGCAAAGAGTGCATGCTGTATGACTCTATTTATAGGAACTTACAGAACAGGCAGAGGCAATAATGATAGAAATCTTATTCATGAATGTCCATGGGCAGGGAAAAACTGACTGAAAAGAACAGGAGAGAACTTTCTGGGGTAATGGGAATATACCATATCTTAATTGGGGTGATGGTTATGTGAGAGCCTTACATTTACAAAATCTCATGGAACTGTCTACTTTAAAAGGTGCATTTGTTATCTGTAAATCTACTTTAATAAAGCTGCTTTAAGAAAAAGGTTGTGGAGTGGAGAAATTAACTTTAAAAGGAGTTTTCATAAAACATACAGGGCATAAATAAAATAGTACTACCTTGATCAGGAAAAAAGACCCAAGAACAGGCTCAGGTCTGTTTAAAACTTTGAAAATAACCATAACCCCCAAGTTGACCCTAATGTTCTGAGCACCGAAACTGGGAAATGTTCTAAATTTCCAGGAAACAAGGGTGAAAGCAGGCTGTTCCCACACCTCCAGCTAGTTCTGGACTCTGTGTATATTTGAGATTAATTTACAACTACTGAAGCACTAATAAATGATCAGAACTCATAGCACCATGGAAGGGCTCACTTTGAAGTGCAAGCCATTTCCTCCCTCTGCTTGGAATCACTCAAGGCCAAAGAGCCTGCTGCACCGACCTGAAATGAGACTGGGCAGGACATCCAAAGAGTTAACCCAAGAACACCCTGGTGCTGCCATCACCCACACCTCCAGCCCCAGGCAAGGATCCCAGGGCCGGCCAAGTCGGGAAAGCCATTGACAGGGAAAAACTAGTTGAGGGGGGAAGAAATGAAGAGAAGATGAGAAGATATGGGGGGAAAAGTATTTTGAAACCCTTTTCTTGGATCATCAGCAATAAAAAGGAAGGAGAATGGGGAAGAGTCGAGTCTGATTTGGAGAAAGGAGGCTGGAGTTAGGTGCCAGAGGAGCCAGCAATCTGGAAAATGCATTCTTGGGAACTTTCAACCTTCTGGGTCCGGTGTTCTCATCTGCGATGTGTGTTGATGCCCTAAGGAGAATCCTCACATTAGCACCCCTCCTGGGGGATCTGCATGCCTGCTGCTCCAGGGAATGGATTTCAATGGGTTTGATCTGTGCATCTATCTCTGACAACTTCCTTTTCTGTTTGCATTATTTATCCCACTGTTTTTCAGAGTTTGGACCCTATACTCTAACCCCGGATCAAATTCTCCCAGAAATAATCACTTTCAGGATCCCCAACAGATTCCCTGAAGAATTTCTGGAGTTGAGACAGAGAAATGTAGTGTTCAAAAATCACATTGATTTTAATTTGGAATAGACACAAATTCACAGAAAAGTTGCAAATACAATACTAAGTCTTCTTTTCATGAACCATTTAAGATTTGGGTGTAAACACAACACTCCCACCTCCCAAGTGTGAAATCCTACTAGTAAGGGCATTCTTCTGTATATCTGCAACACAACCGTCAAAATCAGGACAGTAGCGCTGACATATTTCTACCAACCATCTTCGGGTTTCATTCGACTTTCACCAAATGTCCTAATAATATTCCTATACCAAAAGGAATCACCTATTGCACATAAGTATCAAGTCCCTTGAGGCTCTTTCAGTGTGAAACAGTTTCTCTGCTTTTTTTCTTGATTTTCATGACCTTAATCCTATTGGGCCCTGACTGCCCACCACAGGCCACCCTCCCCCAAGTGGATGCCCTCTTCACCCTGACTCCAGCCCAGGTCACCACCTCGGGATGCTCTGCTCCCTCCGCCCCATGCATGAACATCTTCAACCCACTCTGTTTCGAATCCCCTTTCACCTTGCCTGTGCTTTGGGAACCATGCTTTGATAAAAGCTTCCTTAAGATTTCCATGTCCAGCCTGGTGTAAGTATGTGTAGCTGTTAAAATGTTTTAGCATGAGAACCCAACCCAAATAGAGCTCTTGACCTATGTGAATGCCAACTGTAAAAAAAAAAAATAAAATTATGATGGAGGTTGGTGAATCAGCTCCCAACCCTCGGCCAACTCATAAGGTTCTCCACTTTCTTCTTCCTTTAGAGAATCCTGGTCACGCAGGAAAATGGGATACAAGGACTGCAGTTCAATTTACAATTTCATTAAAGTAATAATGGCAGCCAAGGGACGCATTTAGTGCTACCATTGCCCGGTTATCGGTGGCCTAGGACCAGGGCTTCTATTGCATTTGTCTGAAAAAAAATTAAAAATAAAATTTAAAAACCCTGTTTATTACAGGGTGTAGAAATCAAGTTTACATAGCTCCTGTTTGCTCTTGGTTTCATAAGTAGCAGACTTTTGCCCAAGAAGTTTAGTGGTGCCTGCCTGGCTGGCCCTTGCAGGCGCTTCTGGGTACCACAATGACTAGAGATATTGTCTAATGATGCCATTAATTGCATCATAAGGAGCAAAGAAGGAAAGAAGCAAGGGCTGAAAGAAAAGCACACTCTGTGATGAATGAAGAAGTAAGGGGACAAGAGACTGGAGAGGAAGCTTGTGACAGGGCCACCCGGTCACGCACGCTCCCTGTCATTCTTCTCTCATCAGTGCACTACATACAGCCCTTTCCTTGTACAATCAAGCTGCTTTGAAAAGGGGGATTCAACACTCACCATTTCTACTTTAAGACCTCCATTCACTTTTCTCTGTTTTAAGCCAGTTTCCTTCCTCGGCTTCCTACACTTGCACTGCCAAGATCCACTATGGACATCCTGTTGCTAAACCCAGCAGACAAATATTTATCAATCACTACGCATTAGCCTTTTCAACAGAATTCGGCTCTATATACCATTTTCTCCTTCACAGGATTCTCTCTGCAGTTGATTTGCAGAGCATCGGTCCCTCTGGTTTTCCTGTTTCTTCTCTGGGTGTTTTTCTTAGATTACCTCCGCTCTTATCCTCCATCCCCAGAGTGTTCACCAAATTCCAATCCTCTATCCTCCAAGTGATCACGTGCATCCACTTCTCTGCCTTCAACGAACACAGCCAACAAACCAAAATCTATACCTCCTTCCTGGGGCTCTCTCCTAAAACCCAGTTCTCTAGATAAACTGTTACTAGTATCTCTACTAGTATCATTGGGTCGCTCATCCTTCATGTCCAAAATGGAACTCCTGAGCTTCCAATACAAAATCTATACTTCCTACACCCCTTTCCTTCTTTAGGGTACAACCAGTGTAGACAGAAACCTGGGCATTTTTCTGAACTCATCCTTTTCCCTCACCTCTCCAGTTATGTCCCACTGAGGTCGCCTCCTACATACTGCTTGAGTCTCTCTTCTATATTTCTCTTGCCATCCTGTAATCCTAGTGCTCATCTTCCCTGATTTGAATCAATAACGAGCCTCCACACAGCATCATGTTTGCCCTGCGTTTGTCCTTTTTCCCATCAGTATGGTCTTACTCACCTCAGATCTGATCATGCTAATCCCTTGCTTAAACTTTCTTAAAAACTTCCTATAGCAGAATAAATGGCAAAATCCTTAGCAGAATGCTCAAGGCCCTTTATGATCTGGTACTAGTCTAACCCGACAGCTTCATCCCTCAGGACTCCTTGCCCTGTATGTAGTGCTACAGTTCCTCTAGACCATTTCCAGTGACCCCCCTGCAAATCAAGCTTTCTACAGTCCCTGCCCCCAAGCATGCAGACTCCTTAATCCAGAACAAATTCTTTGCTACACCTCCCTCCAGCCAGCCAGTACCATGTAGACGTGGCCCACTTACATGCCACCTCTTCTAGAAAGTCTACTCTGTCCTCCCTCACCTGGCCTCCTTCACCTGGCCTTGATCCTGGGCTCATACCACATCTAGGCCTTCCCTATCATACACCCATCAAACTGCTTCATGACTGCTATTCCTCTTGTCTGTCTCCCTCCAAGTTCACAAAGAAATTTCACATAGAATGTGTCCAGTCCAATCCATAGATGTCTTTTTGTTAAAAATAACAAATAACACTTTATTTTTTGGTGGCACTAGGGATTGAACCCAGGGGCATTCTACCTCTGAGCTACACCCCCAGTCCTATTTTTATTCTTTATTTTGAAACAGGGTCTCACTAAGTTGCAGAGGGCCTCACTAAGTAGCTGAGGCTGGCCACAAAGCTGCCAGCATTCTCATTGCTGTGATCCAAAGTGCTTGACCAAGACAATTTAGAGAAAGGAAGACTTATCTGCTCACAGTTTTGGAGATTTCAGAAGTTCAGTCTATATTGGGCTAGGTTACATCAGTGGAACTCAGGGCATGGCAGCGGGAAGCAGAGAGAGGGAGAGAGCAAGAGCTCTGCTCTCACATCATGGAGGCCAGAGCAACAGAGAGAGCTAGTGAAGGGGGTGCAATGACATGCACAGTCCCCGAGGCCACACCCCCAGTGACCCAGATCCTCTAGCCACACCCCACCTGCCCAGGTTACCACCCAGTAAATCCATTACCATGGCTTTATCCACTGATGAGATTACAACTCTCATAATTGACTCTGAACATCAATACATGAGCTCTTTCAGTTGACATTCTATATCTAAAACTGCAACAGTCTGGATTTCTATTATCTCTTGCAACTTTGGGCTTTACTGTTCATCTTCCTGCAGAGTAGCACTTTTTTGGAGCTGAATTTAGGGTGTCCCTCTACAAAGAGGAATTGCTCTCCCAAATTTCACAGTCCCTCCATGACCTTTCCTCTTGCCCTTCCTGCCTAGTCCCCATATAGACATCGGACTTTGTGACTTCTCCAATGAAATATGTGATCTCCCAAACCAGAAATGGCACCTTATTTTTCTGGCTATAGTGCAGCTTTCCCTTTGTTCTTTCCTCCTTGCCATGGTAAGCCTGACTGTGCACTCTTCAGTCAATGGGTACTAACCAAAGAAGCACTGTTAATCACTTCAACCACAACTTCATGCAAGAACCAAGAGGACTGGGCCTGGACCTCTGTAAGAGCTAGTCAAGTGGGATGGAGGGTGGAGCTTGAGAGGTTTGAGAGAACGGTGAAGAAGAAAGGTGGCAAGCTATTGCATTCCTGCTACTGTGGCTCTGGGCATCCTATTCTGGTAACATTGGGTATTTGGTGAATGAAAGGTTGGCCCCAAATTTCTAAACACAATCTGGAGAAGGAAAATACATCTAACTTTCCCCATTCTGAGGAGATGGCATTTTTCTTTTCTCTTTGGAGAAAGGACCAAATTGAGAGATCAGTTTCCTCAAACAACTGAAGTTTTTTGTTTGTTTGTTTTTTAATAACATTTTCATATTGAATCTGTAACAGCAGTCTGTCTGGTTCCATTGCCAAGTTAGCTGGTATTATTGAAGGGTAATACTAGAAGCTGTGGTTTTCTGAGAGAGAGAGAGAGAGAAAACTCCCAAGAATAACAGTTGAAAGAAACAAATGTTATTTCAAAGGTGTTCCACTTCACCAACCATACATCCCAGAAGAGCACATGGCTCTCTGTATGTGCCAGGGCATGAATGTCTCCCTTATTTGTCTAAGGGGTGGAGGCTCCCTAAACTTAGAGCTCCAACTACACTGAAGCCTCAACTCCAAAATAAGGATGACTCCTTGTCCATACTTCCTTAGTTAGCTGGTCCAGGTACAACTTGTTTTTGTACTTTTTATTCTTTCCCACACCCAACACACATACACACACTATTCTAGCTAAGAATAGTTATAGTTTTAGATTTATGTCCTATCCTTACAGAATTACTTTTCATCCTTTATTGTTTATGCTTCAGAGATAGAGATTTTGCTTAAGTAAAACACAGTGACTTCCATTTCTAGACACCATTGTGGTAATGGTACAAGCTTTGAAGTCAAAGAGAATGGTGCTCATATCTTGATGCTAACACTTCCTGGGAGAACGTCACATCAGAAGCAAATAATGATGCATCAGTTGGGGGAATATTGAGAGTTGGAGTATATATGAGAATTAGTAAATATGGAAAATATTTACATTGCTGTATGAACACAAAATTTCTTTCACTGTAAGTAAAACAAACAATTGTAGAATGCTTTTTGTTTACAAAGTCCTTTCCACATCTATTATTGAAATAACTTACAATGACCTCAATTGGGTAATATTATCCTAAGTCTTCTTTTACAGCTCAAGAATTCCAAATGGCCTATAGTAACTTGATAATGGTCACACATTTAGTAAACAACAATGAAGACTTAATAGACCTTTGTAACTCATACCATAGTTTTCATTTTAAATGTCAAAAACAGATGCAAATACTTTACGTAAAATTCAGAAGATTCAGAGAAATTACCTCAAGTCCTGCGCTATCAAAAACAATAAATGATACTCACCATCCCACCCATACCATCTAGTTCATAGAGTGGAAAACAGTTCTTGTATTCTTCCATGGTTGTCTCAAATATAGCACCAATGGAGCTGGGCATGGTGGCGCATGCCTATAATCCCAGTACTTGGGAGGCTGAGACAGGAGGAGCTCAGGTTCAAAGCCAGCCTCAGCAACTTAGCAAGACTCTCAGCAACCTAGCAAGACCCTTTTTCAAAATAAAAATGCCTGGGGGTGTAGCTCAGAAGTAGAATGCCCCTGTGTTCAATCTCTAGTATGACAAAAAAATAAATAAAATACAGTAGCACCATTAGTAAATTTATGCCATCTTCCTAAAGTGTTCTTTTCCTTTTGGGCATCAATAGGACCACAAGATTTTATCTCATTTTCATTAAGGAATAAATATTTATTTGCATAGTGATGATAATATGATAGAGATGGTTAAATGCCTAGTGAACCTAGCTCATGATTTCCTTTCCCCATCATCTGCCAAGATGCCACCAGCTAGACATTTGCAGTCTTGACATTTTCCTACTGTTCCTAACTCCTATGACCTGAGTGCCATTTCATTGTAGTAAAGAACATAATAGGCTATTCCTTGATCTGAGTTTTTGTTTGGAGCTATTACATTTTTAAGCAGTAGAAAACTCAGAACCTGCAGAGTCTACCAAGTTCAACCCTTGGTTCTATCACTAATATGGTGACATGGAGCAAATTAGTCAGTAGCTGCGATCTTCAATTTGCATATCTAAATTGGGGGATGACTTCAATTAATATTTGTTTCTCAATGAATCTACTTGAAGCTATATTCAATAACAGATCTTCTCTACCCTGAGTAAACCCCAGGGTTTTACCATGGCCTGGTCTCAGCTCAGTGTGGCAACCAAGGAAATAATTCAGTTAGAAGAATCATTAGTAAAATAATTCCATGTAATATTTTAATATATTAGGGAAAAATCTAGTCAATCATACAAGGCAAAATTTTTAAATCCTCTTTATTCTTCTTTCTTATTCTCTCATCCTATAGCTATGCCAGAAGTATGCTTACATTCTCTCTCTCTCTCTCTCTCTCTCTCTCTCTCAATCTCTCTCTCTCTATTTGGCCAGATTTTCTCCTTCATATGTACATTTCTCAACTCTTTAATACACAGGTTGGCTCTGTTTCCCTCTATTTCCTTTTTGGTTTCACCCTCTGCTTTATCTATTGCTCAGAATCCCCACAACAAAGGAGCCTGAACAATGGCGCTTTTCTATTTCCTCCCACCCTCCCAGGCCTGTCTCTTCCTCTTCTGTTTTTCTAACCACACTTTAAAAAAAAATACAAGGAAAACAACTCAGGTACCAGATCAACTAGGAGAGAGTAATTCTCACTAAACAAGAGAGAGGATGAAATTGATGAGCATGTACAAAATTCTACTTAGGTTAGGAAAAAGAACATTGGAAAATATTTATATATGCTAAACATGGGGCTTCCCAAACTTTAATCATCTATATTCAGGATAGCAAACTGGGAAATAACTTTCTCTGTTCCTAACTTCCTATCTTGACAACTCTCTCTGCTCTCTGCTCAGTGTGACCCCTAACCTCTCAGCTTCTTCCCATTTTCCTCATATTTAACCTTCTCCTAGCTTCACTGGTCTCCTAACCCAGCTTCTCCTTACAACCCTATACTCCTTATTCCCTCGACTTTTCATTCCTCTTTCTTGTTAAATCTGACACCAAAGTACCTCCAGTCTCCATTCTTTTATTTTTAATTTTTATTGGTGCATTTCAATTATACATAATAGCGGGATTCATTGTTACATATTTGTGCATGCACGTAACATTATTAGTTTCCATTCTTTGTAAACTGTGGTAAAAACATATAATGTCAGATCTAACCTCTTAACAATTTTTAAGTGAACAATGTAATATTGTTAACTCTAAGCACAATGTTGTATAGCAGATCTCTAGATATTCTTTTATCTTGTATATCTTGTATATCTAAAACTATTATTGAATAGTTACTTCCCCAATTCCCCTTCCCTCAGACCCTGACAACCACCATTCTACTTTTCTCTCAATGAGTCCGACTATCTTATGTACTTCATATATAAGTAGAAACAGCTTAAATATCCATCCATGAATAAATTGATAAGGAAAATGTGACATATTGATATCATTCAATGATAAAAAAGAAGGAAGTCATATGTAGGCTATATGCAACAATATGGATAAATGTAAAGTACTGTGGTCTGAATGTGTCCCCCTCCCAAATTTCTGTGTTTAACCTGAAGGGCCAATGTGATAGTACTAAGAGGTGGGATTGGGGAGAATATTAAGTCCTGAAGGCAGAGACCTCATAGATAAGATTAGGGCTTTTGTAAAAGGGTTTTAAAGAAGTGGGTTCGTTCTCTTCTGCTTTTCTACCATGTTAGGACACAGAATTTGTCCTTTTTTTTTTTTTTTGCTTCCATCACGTGAAGACACAGCAAGAGGAGTAATCTTGGAAGCAGACAGCAGTGTTATCAGAGACCAAATCCACCAGTGCCTTGATCTTGGACTTCCCAGCTTCCAGAATTATGAGAAAATAAATTTTCCACTCTTTGTAAATTACCCAGTCTAAGGTCTTTTGTTATAGAAGCACACGCAGACTAAGAGACAAGGTCTTTACATTAATTAAAATAGCCAGGTTCCATTCCTAGAGCCGACAGGAGCATTTGAGTGTGGAATCCTCCCTGAGGGGTCTTACCTCTGTGTACCCAGAACATAGAAGTCACTTACACTGTTGAATACACTCATGACAGAATGAATGAATTTGGTTGTTACAGTTGTGATCTGGAATGTTCCCCAAAGGCTCAGGTATTGAAGGCTTGGTCCCCAACACAAGGATGTTCAGAGGTGAAACTTTGGGGACGTCTCTGGATCATGAGGGCTCTGACCTCCTCAGTAGATTAATGCGTTCATGAATCAATCATCTGATGGCATTATTGGGAAGTAGTGGAAACTGAAGAAGGTGGGCCTAGACAGAGGAAGCAGGCCACTGGGGCCCTGCCCTGGAAGGGTATATTTTATCCCTGACCCCTTTCTCTTTTCCTCTCTGCTTCCAGCTGCCAGGAGCTGAGCAGCTTCCCCCTGCCACACCCTTCTGCCATAATGTTCTGTCTCACCTCAGGCCCAAAGCAATGGAGCCAAGCAACCATGGACTGAAACCTCTGAATCTGTGATCCAAAATAAATCCTTTCTCCTCTAAGTTGTTTTTCTTGGGTATTTTGTCACAGTGATGAAAAGCTGACTGACACATTGGCCTTACTAATATACCTGTCACAGGTTTTTACGAGACACTACCCACATGTTGACAATCCTTGTGTCCACCCATGGATGATTCCTTATTAAATGCTCATAATAATGATTCCAAATTTCGGCACACCCCTCCTACCCATTTTCTGACTATCATCACCTTCTTTCAGTCAGCCTTCTCTCTCCTTTGAAGCTACCTGTTGAGCACAATCTTTGCACATAATCATTTATGGTGACGCCACCCTGTCCCCGGCTAGTTCCTGGAGTTTTCTGCTAACAGAAACCTTTTCCCAATCACACTCTCATGATTAAGTCCACACTTTTTCCTACCAAATGTCTAAAACATATTTGAACCACATGGAACAGTTTTTAAACCCAATGTTTTCCTCATAGAAGTCTTTATTCTCCTCCAAGCTACCAGAACGTGCTTTATGGAGAAACCAGAAAAAAAAGAAAGAAAAATTTGTGGAAATATATCAACCAGTTTCAGTCTGAAAATATTTGCTTCTTAAAGCTTCCTAATATCAAAACCAGGTTGTTCCACATATCAACAAAGCTCACTCATCCCTTCTGGCTCTAGATAAGCTCCATTTTCCTAACACACTATAGAACTGTAGAGGCAACATCACCTCATAGATGGGCACAGAGACTAGTTCTTGGTGGCACACACCTGTAATCCCAATACTTGAAAAGCTGAGACAGAAGGATTGCAGGTTCAAGGCCAGCCTCAGCAACTTAGTGAGACCCCGTTTCTAATGATGATGATGATGATGATAATAATAATAATAATAATAATAATTTAGGGCTAGGGTATAGATCAAAGGTAGATGCCTCTGGGTTCAACCTTCAGTACCAGAAAAAAAAAAAAAGGAATGTCTTTCTTTGGGATGAAAGGTCCCTGATAATCAGGAAAGTTTCCTGGGTCCATGTCAGAAAGGAGGAATTTTAAGTTGACCCAAAAGTTAGAAAAAGGCGTTTAACCAGTTTCTAGAGGAATGATTTTCAAAGACATTGAGATTTATTTTAGCTTGGGACCTTTAATAAATGTCTAAGATGGCCAGTAAAAGTGATATATTGAAGGCAAGCTCTTCAGGAAGGGTCTATAAAGATTCAAGGGAAGTAGAAAGGGGACAATTAGGAGTATCCAGTCTATTCTACCTACTGAGACCCACTGGCACATAAATTGCATCTCGAAGTAATCCCACATTAAAGCCAGGGTAAGTCTTTTGTATCCCTGAATCAGTCGTTGGTTCCAGTGGTGTGGACACTCCTGGGTCAGGTGGCTTTCCTAGCCTGTGAAGGAAGCAGGCAGCTGTGAGCTGCTAACAGTGAAAACTCACAGCAGCTGGGTGAGCACACTGGAGAATGGAAACTACTATGTGTTATCCCTTAGGCACTGCGCTAAGTGCATTGCACGTGTGCGCCCATGTAACCTTCCTAAACCTATAAGGAAGGCAGTTGATCCCCATTCCACAAATAAGAAAACTCAGAAGGTGTAGGTAAATCATCTAGCACTATTTAAGTAGTAGAGATAGCTGAGCTGAACTTCTGGAGAGTTTCAGGATCAATTTTCTCTCTAGAGTTTAGGACCTAACCCAGACCCTGGCAGATCCCTAACAAAGACTCAACCCCTTACGAACCAATTTTATCCAAACTCACATCTCAGAGGTAACTGAAACTCTCAGCATTAGAAAGATGGGAGTCCCAACGTCCCAACTGGTGGGAGCTATGCATTTCCAACCAGAAATGGAACTACACATCCCAACAACATGTTGAGATGGCTTGAGGCTAAAACTTTTATACTAGAAGTATAAAAGGTTAGTTTGAGCTGGGCATGGTAGTACTGGGTTGGGAAGCTGAGAAAGGAGGATCATAGGTTCAAGGCCAGCCTCAGCAACTTAGCAAGAACCTCATTTATTTTTTAATTTTAATTTAATGTATTTATTTATCTTTAGCTTTTTCAGAATGACTTCTTTCTTTTTCATATATATATATATATATATATATACACACTTTTATTGGTGCATATATTTTTATCTGGTCTCATATCATAATGTAGTTCAGAGTGACAGCGACATACATGCACACAGCACTTGATGAGCTTTCCCCCAGCTCCCTCTCTACTCTCTCCCCTCCCCATACATGATATTGAGATTGGCATCAATAATTTTACATATGTACATAACGTCAATGGAAGTGTTTCCTTCATTAATTCTCCCTCCCCTGCCCCCCATACCACCCTCCCATAGACCCCCTTCATTGTTCCACTGGGGTTTCTCCTCCTTTATCTAAAGTCCTTTTTGTATCCCAGTCACTCCCTAGCTATGAGACAAAACACATGACCCTTCACTTTCTGTGACTGGCTAATCTCACTTAATGTTCTCCACGTCCATCCGTTTCCTGCAAATGACATAATTTTCTTCTTCCTTATTGCTGAGTAGAATTCCATTGTGTGGATATTCCATAATTTTGTAATCCATTCATCTGTTGATGGACACCTAGGTTGGTTCCATGATTTTGCTATTGTGAATTGTGCTGCTATGAACATGGATATGTATGAATCACTATAATATTCTGATTACAGTATCTTTGGATAAATACCCAGGAGTGGCTTAGCTGGATTGCATGGTGGATCCATTACCAGTTTTCTGAGGAATCTTCACACTGATCTCCATAGTGGTGGCACCAATTTACAAACCTACCAACAGTGTATAAGAGTTTCTATTTCCCCATATTCTCATCAGCATTTATTGTTGATTGTACTCTTGATGATTGCCATTCTAATTGGGGTTAGATGGAATCTCAGTGTAGTTTTGATTTGCATCTCCCTGATTGCTAATGATGCTGAACATTTTTTTCATATATTTATTGGCCATTTGTGTTTCGTCTTTTGTGAAGTATCTATTTATAAGATAGGGCTGAGGGTATGGCTCAGAAGAGAATGCTCCTGAGTTCAATCCCCAGTACCACGCCCAAAAAAAAAAAAAAAAAGTTAGCTTGCCTCCCCTAGAGATAGACAGTGACTAAATACCATTGTCTACCATAATTATATTAACATTTTCAATTGACAAAACTTTGTTGAATGACTTCTATGAGCTAAGCACTGTGCAAAGCTGCCATATACAATGTTTCATTAATCCTCATAGTAATCCTATGAAATAGGTGATGACATTATCCTAATGTCTCCAATGAGGAAATCAGAGCCCAGAGAGGTTATGTGAGTTGTCCAAAATCTCATGCACACACACACACACACACACACACACACACACACACAAATAATAGAATGTTGATTAGCAACAGGAACAATTGAAACTTCAATGTTGTTGAAACTTCAAAGTCCATTGAAACTTCAATGCCTGAGAACCTCCTTGCTTGCCTGCCCATCTCAAGGTCTAAGGAGAAGTGCAAAACCTGATTTGCATCTACCACTAAGTATTGGGAAGTGAGCATCTTTGCTTGCTCCTCTGGGAAGTGGTATGGTGGGAATAATTATCACTAACCATCAAAATCCTAAATGCATCAGTTCTAACACTCCTGTATTTCTGCAACTTGGGGTTTTATGGATCTGTACTCTACTAATGTGAGTCAAATGTTACACATGAATTCTGTGAAGTGGAGTGATGCCCATCGTGAACTGAAATCATACCACATGGAATTTTCCATGTTTAAGTTTTGAAGTTGATATGCATGACCAACATTCATGTTCCATCATCCTGGGTCTGGGTTCCAGGCCACTTGTATCAGAAACATTGTCAACACACTGAGAAAAGTGTCCCAACCACATCATTAAAGATACATCTGTATTTAGAAATCTAGACTCTAACTAAACAACCTATCTGTGCCTTTGTTTTTCAGAGGGTTCTTTCCCAATCCCCTTTGCAGGACTCCTCCTTCAAATGACTTAACCAGCCAGTGTCCCACCATCTGCAGGGATGTTAGAGAAGTCACACAAAAGGCATTCAAGGGACAAATACTGGTCACCCTCCATTTAAGGTAATTCATAACTTAAAACCAAAAATCTTATGAAAATAGAGAGATGCAAAATGTGTCATGTGGTGGTAAAATGGTGATTGGCATCATCTTGAACATCCTTGACCTTATTTGAACCTTAGTTTCCTTCTGAAAAATGGGGACAATCATACCTGACCTATCCACCCTCGTGGTTATGGGGTAAGGGGCAAGATCCAAATTAGACCAAGATCAAGCTGTAATGGTTTGGAAATAGAATGCCCCCCAGCCCTCACAGAAACAGGGTGGTAATGTTGGAAGCAAGGATTGGTTGTAATCTCAGCAGTGGATAAGTCTATTGTAATGGATTTATCTGGGTGGTGGCCTAGGCCGGTAGGGAGTGGCTGGAGAAGATGGGTCCCTGGGGGTGTGGCCTTGGGGATTACATATGGTTCCTCCCCAACTTGCTTGTTTTCTTCTCTCTCTTGCTTCTGGCCTCCAGCCTCCATGATGTGAGAGCGAAGCCTTGTGCTCTCCTTCTTTCCAGCTTCCCACCGTTGCCATGCCCTGAGAGCTGCGGTCCCTGGCCTCACATGGACTAAATCCCAAAATTCCTAAGGAAACTGTGAGCAAATAAAGCTTTCTTCTTCTAAGTTATGTGGTCAAGTCTTTGGATTATAGCAGTGAGAAAGCTGGCTAAGACAGGAATTGGTACCAGAAGTGGGGTCACAGCTATATGTAAGTCTGATTATATGGATAGTGAGTCTTTAGAACTGTTTGATGATTGGAAATTGGAAGGTCCAGAATATGACTAGCAAGGCAGACAGTAGAGACTATGATAAGGAGATTTTTTTGGAGGGCAAAGAGGACTCCATAGGAAAATGGAGTAGAAGCCACATGTGTTACATTCTGGCAAAGAACTTATCAGCATTTTGCCAGTGTCCTGAAACTTTATGTGAGACTGGATTTAAAGATGATGGACTGATTAATGAACTGTCAGAGGAAATAACAAAACAGCAAAATATCCAAACTGTATTATGATTATGTCCGCAGTCAGCAAATTGTACTCTAAATTTTAGGAGTGGAAAGTAAAGCAGAGAGACTTTATAGATTTGTGGTTTGGCCAGAAAGGCATGTATAAAGCTGGGGCCCAGAGACATGGTGCTATGAAAGAAAGTAAAATGAATGAAAGGAAGGAGGAAGCGGTGGCCATGATGGAGGCGGGGCCAGCAATGGCTATGATGGAGGTGGCAGATGGAGTTGGGGACAGTGGCAGCCGGGGTGGTGGAAGGCCCAACTGTGACCTGGTTGAAGTGGGCCCCGCGGCAGTGATCGAAAAGGGTGTGACTACCTTTCCTGCTGGTGGTCAATCTCAGTGCTTATGTAATACTAGCTCTGCTGAAAAAAAAGAAATCATGGAGGCTTCCCCCCAGATTTCAAAGAAAGGCCTGGCTCGTATCTCACTGCTATGTGCCAAAAATGGGGCCCCAGGATTAAATGTTTGCCCCGCTGGATTTTGATACTCTTTTGATCCCATTCCTTCTTTCTACCATCCTATTCTTCCCCTTTGGAAGGCAAATGTTACATTGGATTCATGTAATTTGCTTTTTATTTTCTTTTACAGCAAAGAGTTCACCTTGAGTCTCAGAGAAGACTTTGGACTTTGGGACTTTTGAGAGATGCCAGAACTGTTAAGACTTTGGGAACTCTTGCAGAGGACAAAATGAATTTTGCATTGTGAGGTGACTGTGAAGTCTAGGGGGCCAGGGGCAGAGTGTAATGGCTTGGAAATAGAATGCCCCCCTAGACCTCATGGAAACAAGGTAGCAATGTTCAAAGCCAGACTTGGTTTGTAATCTCAGCAGTGGACAAATCGATTGTAATGGATTTAACTGGGTGGTGGCCTAGGTTGGTAGGGTGTGACTGGAGAAGGTGGGTTCCTGGGGGTGCAGCCTTGGAGATTTTATATGGTTCCTCCTCCTCTTGCTTGTTCTCTTCTCTCTCTTGCTTCTGTCCTCCATGATGTAAGAGCAAAGCCTTGTGCTCTCTCTCTCTCTCTCTCTCTCTCTCTCTCTCTCTCTCTGCTTCCCACCATTGCCATGCCCTGAGATCCATGGTCCTTGGCCTCACATGGACTGAATCCCAAAACCCTCAAGGAAACCATGAGCAAATAAATCTTCCTTCCTCTAAGTTACATGGTCATATCTTTTTTGTTTTGTTTTGTTTTGTTTTGTTTTTGCGGTACCGGGGATTGAACGCAGGGGTGTTCTACCTCTGCGCTACACCCCCGGCCCTATTTTTTATACTTTATTTTGAAACCGGGTCTCATGAAGTTACAGAGGGCCTCACTAAGGAGAGAGAGAGAGAGAGAGAGAGAGGGAGAGAGAGCGAGAGAGCTAAGGCTGGCCGCGAACCCTGATCCTCCAGTCTCCGCCTCCCAAAGTACTGGGATACAAGCATGCGCCACCACGCCCGGCTTCATGTCTTTGGGTTATAGCAGTGAGAATGGTAACTAAGACACAAGCATTCCATAGATGCAAAGACTTGGAAATCCTAAAGAGCTGTAGAAATGCAGCAGAGGGTGTTTGAAAGGCAACTGTGGTGTCATGGAGGGATGCTTTCACTTGGAAGCAGGAGAGGTGGGCTGCAGTCTTTACTGTCCCACTAGTAAAGGGACTTTGACAACAAAGATGTCAGCTAACATTTATTAGAGGGCTCACTTTGCCAGGCACTGTCTTAAGAGCATTAACATATGTTGACTATGAAGTGAGCACTGTTATCCTTATTTATAGATGAGGCTTCTCTGTCCTCAGAGAAGGTCAGTGGCCTGCTGGAGCTGACACAGGTGGGAAGTAGCCAGGATTCCAAGTCAGGCACTCCGTTTACATATCAGTTTCAACACCACCCAGTCTTTATTCTACAACTCCACCTCCCTGAATTTTCTTATTAGTAAAATAAAGACAATGATGCTTGGGGGAGCTCAAATTAGCCAATACATGTGCAAGTGTTTAATAACTTAAAAATTATATGGAAATTAATAATTATAATGATAGCCTTAATGATTATAGGGAAACTAATTATAATCTTTTGTACTAGAGTGCTAGAAATTTCACCTTGAAGTCTTAAAACATCTCAAAAGAAATACAATGGAACTCTAATGCTCTATGATTACATGCATCTATCTATCAAGTTATAGTTGCAGCTGTATTCATAGTTAATGTATATTTAAAATGACAATTTTCTTTTCAAAGGAATCATCCTTCAAAATGAGATCAGCATGTTGAAATTGCCTTCTATATATCATGCTCTGCAAACAGCCCTGAAAAACAGTTTATAAAGAGAAGAGCAACTGAATCTCTGCTCGAGAGACCCTCGTTCTGTGGGTTCCTTCATTTCCAGTTAGTTTTGACCAATGAGAAACAATGACAGGAGGTGAAAGGACAGGACTCTTAACACTCTTAAGAGTGTGGTGGAGCATTTACTCCCCTTCAGTCTTCCCTGACAGACCCTGGGAGGTAGCGGCTGGTTCCTCTGCTGTAGCCCCTCTGCACAGTGGTCATTCTCCTCCTCCAGCTGGAGCTCCTTCTCTGCATCCCAGTTTCCACTCTCTCCTCCACCCCTGTTTAAGTGCTCCCTTACTCTAGGCTACTTCAGTATGCCCCATTGGTTTCCCCTAAATCCTTCCCTTTAATCAGCCCTCATTTAAGTCTGTTTCCTGCCCATACCTGAGTGGTGCTGAGAATTTGAAGTCTTATAAATACCTTGGAATGAGCTGGGTGTGATGACACATGTCTGTAATCCCAGGACTCGGGAGGCTGAGGCAAGAGGATCCCAGATTTGAGGCCAGCCTCAGCAATGCAACGAGAGTCTCAGCACCCTAGTGAGACCCTGTTTCAAAATGAAAAATAAAAAGGTCTGGGGGTGTAGGTCAGAGGTAGAATGCCCCTGGGTTCAATCCCTAGTACCACAAATACTACTACAAATGCTGCTACTACTAATAATAATAATAAATACAAAACAAATACCTTGGAATGGACCCCTCATGAATTACTCACTGCTTCAATTAATGTCCTAAATCCATGTTACAAAGGGAAATTAATCAAATAAATATTTACTTAGTTGATCCTATGTGCTAAGCACAAGATCAAGTTCTAAGATTGGGCTCATTGATAAAGAACATGCTATTCTATAATTAAGGGAGGGAAGCCTATTACACTAGGTTTAAAAAAGGTAAGGTAGCATTATTTACAATAGCAAAGGAATAAAAATAACTTGAATGTCTATCAATAATGGAATGGCTGGATAAATTGTATAGTACATCCACAATAGGGATATACTGAAGAATAGCTATATCTACAATTACAGATATGGAATTATATCAATGAGGTGTTGTTAAGTGAGAAAAGATATTTGTAATGTGAATGATATGATCCCATTTTTATAAAAACAAGCAGCCCAAACTGCTCTATGCATGTGTATATGTGGTTTTGCATAAACATGGAAAAAGTGTAGAAAACACATATTAAAGTCTTAACACCAATGATCTCTGAGTCATTAGAATAGAGAAGAAATTCATTAGTATTTAGATAACTGCAATTGTGTGATGAATGTGGCATGCACAAGGGTGTTTTTGTTTTTGTTTTGGTTTTTTGGGGTTTTTTTACGATTTTTACAGGGAAATTCAGTAAGGAAAATTAAAAGAAAAAAAAAAGATGAGGGATATCCCCAGTCATAGAGATGCTCCCGAAATCTTTTGAATAGAAACAATGACTTCACCAGCTTCCATGACTTGCCTCAATGCTACACAGAATATGAGCTAAGAGATGCTCATCTATTTTGGTAAGTAGGGGCAGAACTCACATGCAAATGGATTAAATTCATTTACAGTAGTGTGATTTTTTAATATATAAACATTTCCCTCAATGACCAAAAGCTGAAGTAGAGCTGACTAGATGACTGTATTTGGGTCTTGGCTCGTGAAGTAGACACTGTAGTAGCATGTCCAGCACCCATCTGACTGGCTTTGAGGAAGATGGTATTCCACTGACTGATTTAAACCAATCTGGACCCAGTCCTAGAGCTGGTGGAGTCAAACTCCCCCAAAGCACATGACAACAGAAGTTGATTTAGGGATTTACTCCACCCTATATGGATCATAATTAAGCAAAGGACTGTAGTTTGACAATGGAGAGAAGATTCCTTCTTTCCATTCTGGATATAAAAAAGAAAACATTTAGCTTCCACTGCTGTTCATGGCCAAATTAAACCATGAGGGGATTTTATAATGGTGCTAACCCCTTAGAAGAGAAAAAAAATGGATGCCTTGGCTATACCATTGAGCCCCTGGATCAAATCTAGCCTGAAGTCAACCCTACCACTGGACATCAATATAGACTATAACTCATATTTTCTTTATTGATTATACCAGCTTAACTTTGTTTTTTGGCTATGCGCCATCAAAAATATTCTTAAAAAGTACCCACCCCTAGTCTATATGTGCCAGATCTTTAAAAAATGTCAAAGTTGTTATTCCTTTCTGGATGTTGTATTACTGAGAAAACTCCATCATTTCTAAATCAGTCACCTTAGTGAAAGTTCCCCACTTAGAGGAGGTAGAAAACCAAACCCTGGACCATCAAAAGACCAGTATTAATGGTGGTTGTCCAGTAGGGGCTGGGGATAGTGGGGAGATGTTTTTCAAAGAATACAAAATATCAGATAGAAGAAATAAGTTCAAGAGACTTATTGTACAATGTGGTGACTATAGTTAATAACAATGTCTTGCATTCTCGAAAATGCCAGGAGTCCATTTTAAGTGCTCTCAAAACACACACACACACACACACACACACACACACACACACACACACACACTCAAAAGCATGTGAGGTAATACACATGTTCATTAGCTTGATTTAGCCATTTGACAATGTGTACATATTGCAAAACATCCTGTTGCACATCACAAATATGTACAACTTTTAGTTCTCAAATATTGTATGCTAAGTGAGATTAGCCAGTGAAGGGTCATATGTTTTCTCTCATATGTGGAAGCTAGGGAGAAATTGGGATATAAGAGGGACTCCAGATGAAGGAAGAGAAACCCTGGTGGAGTGATGGAGGGGGTTTAGGGAAGGTAGATAGGTGTGTGGGAGGGAATTAATGAAGGAAACACTTCAATTGATGCTATGCACATATATGAAATTACCAATGCCAATCTCAATATCATGTATGGGGAAGGGGAGGGAGTGGGCTGGGATCCTGGGGAAGATCACCAAGTGCTGTGTGCATATATGTCCCTATCATGCTCAACTTCATTATGATAGCTGATTACGATGCACCAATAAAGGCATATTAAAATAAATAAAATGTAAAAACAATAATAAAATAAAAACTTAAAGGATCGCTATGGATTGGTTTGGTGATGATACCCGCAGAGGCTAATAGACTAGCTGGGATGTGCTCAACATCAGGTTTTATATCTTATGCACTCATATCCTGTTATCCAGCACTTGCTTTTCTCGGAAGTAGGAAAGGCCACAGACACAGTTCTTTTTATGTTATAAACCTCTTTTCAGCTGAGCAGATCCCTGTCTCCACTACTAATAAACAGGACGGCCTTTAGCCAGCCACATTATTCTGAGAGAGTTTGTTAAAGTCATCTTCTCTTTGGCTCCCCTGTTCATGAGGTTTCACCCCAGGTTTGGTCTGAGAAGCACAGGCAACTCCCAAGCTCTCCCGGAAGGGATAGGGGGCCATGGCTGGACCCGAACACAGTTTGGAAAGTTCGACTCAGCAAGCAAGTACCTTTAGCAGCTTTTAGGTGGAGACAGGTTGGTTTACTGGGTAGAAGTACAGTCTCTGGAGTCCAACATGCCTGAGTTTGTCCTAGCCAAGCTCTTGATGATTGGACAAGTTTCTTAACCTATGCATACCTCAGCACCCTCACCTGTAAAATGAAGAGAATAATTCATACCCACCTCTTAGGGTTTTAAGGCTTTGGTTAAGTGATGTCCAGGAATCATTTAAACAATGCCTTACATAGTGAGCATTCATGAGGCATTAGCTATAAACGCGTAGAAGAAGTGAAAGTAATAACAGCCTAGACAGCTCCCCTGGAATGGTTAATTATATGAGTGAGAGTGATTTTTAAAGGATGAATGAGGACACAGAAAGCAAAAATGTTTAAGAAGTATCGTTCAACCCTCCTACAGGGTCTACTCTGACTGTTGTATGTTCTTGTCTAATACTGTGCCAGTTTTTGCACATTATCAATAATGAGTTTGCCCATCACATCTGTGAGCAATCAGACCAAGGGCAAAATGTTTCAGTCCAAGACTCAGGCGCTTTCCTCTCCCCACCATCAATAAGTTGCAATTGCTTTTCCAGTCTCCAAATCTCTCTCTCTCTCTCTCTCTTTCACACACACACACACACACACACACACACACACACACACACACGACAGCTTATTGAGATCTATTTTGTGCACAAACGTGGGCAAAAGAGAGAAAAGCAATTGCTTAAGATCAAAGGTTGTTTTCAAGTCTATGCTAGAGTTCCTGGAAAATCCATCCACAATGGTGTTTTTCAGGCAGGTTAAAATCTCTGGGCTGTGATCAAATGGTGTGCCAAGAGCACGGCCAGACAGACAGGCGTGGAAAACTGGAGAGAAAGGTTTGTTTCCAAGCGAAAAGTATAGCACGCTTGGGGCTGGCATCCTGGCACCAAGGGCTCTGTCCATAAGACGTGTTGGAGATGTGTTCTGACCCCGGCGCTGGATCACTAGCCAGGTGGCAGGGGAACAGCTTGGTTCTTCTCTTAAGAACTCACTCTTCTCTCTTTTCTCCATTTTAAAACACTATCTTTGCTATGGTCCTTTTGTCCCCAGTGAAATTTGGTCCTCAAAAAAATTCAAACTGAAATCAGTAAAGGTGGCATATCATGATGCTGTGTTATTTGGTTTGGTCCCTTCTGTCTTAGTTGATTGACACTTTGATTCCCATGACAAATATAGCTTGTGAAGTATATGCACCTTCCTAATGAAAATATGCTTCTATTTCACACAAGAAGGAGGTCTTTTTGGAAAAGGCTCAGGGGCTGGACTGTGGTGTGGAGGGGCCTTTCTTTTCCAAGAGCCATCAGAGAAAGGGAGCAGGTTTCAGATTCACAAAGCAGGACAGGTCCTATTGTGTAGTAGCATGAGCTAGAACCTGACTAGTCCTCTCCTACCCGACCTGGAATCCTGGGTTTTGCCATCAACAACTTAAGAGATAGAGCATGGGAGTTAGAATTAAATAGACCCAGAGTCGACCCCTGATTTTCTACTTAGTGATTTGGAGTGGGAAGGCTAAAATCCCTGAGTTTCTCCATCATCCATAAAGTAGCTGTAATAAGAATGGCTTGATAGCATTGTGTGTATCAAATGAGATACCACAGGTAGTTCTCCCTTGAACAGCCACACAAAATCTGCATGATTAACATTACATTATTTATTTTTCCCTTCGGTTGTACTGCTAGCATCTTTTGAAACATTTATTCCTCTAAGATAATGGCACTTTAGCCATGTCAACCATGTGCATTTTAATGTGAAGAAGAAAGAAAAGGAAGGAAGGAAGGAAGGAAGGAAGGAAGGAAGGAAGGAAGGAAGGAAGGAAAATAGAGCTGGGCATGGTAGTGCACGCTTGTAATCCTAGTACTTGGGAGGCTGAGACAGGAGGATCACAGGTTCGCAGCCAGCCTCAGCTACTTAGTGAGGCCCTCTGCAATTTAGTGAGACCCTGTTTCAAAATAGAGAATAAAAAACAGGGCTGGGGGTGTAGCTCAGAGGTAGAATGTCCCTGGGTTCAATCTCCAGTACCGCAAAAAAAAAAAGAAAAGATATAGAAAAATAGATCACCCAGGAGGATTAATATAAATTTTCTCCTCTTTAAAATACTAGCTAGGCTTGATCCCCCGTCTCTCCTATGCTGATATTAGGTTAGCTTTCTTTTCCGTGGTAGAGAAATGTAGAAGATAGACACTTTCATTTAGTAAAATGCCAAGTGCTCTGATGGGTGTTGGGGGTACAGCAAACAGACTTGTCAACTTCGCTTTTGGAACATACAACCCATGGAAACCATGGACACCACCCAGAGAGAAAAGCCCAATGAACACCTTGAGACACTCCCACCGTTAAAGATGGATCCACATAAGAAGCTTGAGGAAGAAGGTGAGGGGGAGAGGCCTGGAGGTGAGCAAGAAGAGGTGGGAAGAGAGGGCGTCCAGAGGGCAAGTGTGGATGGGAGAGCGGCCTCTCCATGGAGAAAAGGAATCCCTCGGTTATTCAACAAATAGAGATTTGCACTCATTCTTTATGAGAAACTGGGCTAGGTCCTGACAACTTGGTTATCAAAGACTATCACAGATTGGTTTTTTCGAGAAGCAAACTCTGAGATGGAGATGAGTGTGCAGGAGGTTTTTAAAGGAGTGTTTTGTTTTGTTTAGATCAACACCTGCTAAAGGGAGAGGATGGAAGGAAGGTTGGGCAGAGGGAGGGGAAACCATAACACATATCCAATGACAGCCTCAGCAAACCCCACAGGGTGCTCAGGGTCTACAGTGGCCCTTCAGAGTTGTTCCCAGGTGGCTGAGATGGCCACATCAACCAGTCTTTTCCTGTGCTGCGGCCCTGGGCAAGGCGGCTCTCTGCTGATGAGGCTGTCACTGCAGAGGCTGACAGCTGAGGACCATCTCCCAGCAGCACTCCCAGCACCTGGGGAAATAGGCTCTTCACTGACAGGAGATTCGGGGCCACATCACAGTGCTTTCCTCAAAGAACAGTACAGTCTGCTTGCTGGAGGTCAGGGTCTCACCCGAGATGCAGACATTAAACAACAAATCCACCAGGTGGCAGCAGCATGATTCAGGTCAGGCAGTCCGTGTGGATTAAAGTAGGATGTGTTGAGTCCGGGTCCTTGAATGCACACAACCACCTCTTGTCACCTGCAACATAAAGGTTTTATGGAAGAGAAATGGACACATTCAGGAAAATGATGAAAAGCCTCAAGAGACCAGCTGAAAATGGGCAGGAATAGAAAAGAGAAGGTAGAAGCCGGGTGTGGTGGCGCACGCTTGTAATCTCAGTACTTGGGAGGCTGAGACCCAAGTATCCAGGTTCGCGGCCAGCCTCAGCTACTTAGTGAGGCCCTCTGCAACTTAGTGGGACCCTGTTTCAAAATAAAGAATAAAAAGTAGGACTGGGGATGTAGCTCAGAGGTAGAATGACCCTGGGTTCAATCCCCTGTACCGCAAAAAAAAAAAAAAAAAAAAAAAAAGAAAAGAGAAGGTGGGTGTCCAGAGCCTTAACCAAGATCCTGTCATAGGAGCAGTCTGATTGTCTCTTCTGACCCCAGGAAATGCTGGGTGCCTCCGCTTCTGCCTCTGGAGTGAATTCTGACCCATTCCCTGCCATTCTGAAGCACCAGCTCCAAATGTGCAGATGCAGGCAAGAGCTTGTGCTTGACCCAGGGCACAGGTGCCCACATTCTAGTCGTCACACATGAAGGCAAGGAGGCTGCTGTCCTCACAGGCTTCCTCAGGAGAGATAAGCTCCTGCTTCCCACCTCACTTGTGCCCAGGAGGATCCTAAACATCAGGAGGGGATTCAGGCACGAACTGATTAAAACTAAACAATCAGAAACACATAAACAACAAAGACTATCAACACATTCCAGCACCCGGGAAGTGATTAATAAGAGTTATGAAGCTGGGTATGGTGGCACATGCCTATAATCCAGTACTTTGGAGGCTGAGACGGGAGGATCACAGATTTGCAGCCAGCCTCAGCTACTTAGTGAGGCCCTCTGCAACTTAGTGAGACCTGTTTAAAATAAAAAATAAAATAGGACTGGGGGTGTACCTCAGAGATAGAATGCCCCTAGGTTCCATCCCTAGTATTACAAAAAAAAAAGAGTTATGAAATGTAATAGATAAAGCGAACGTGGGTTGCGTGAGAGATGAGAGATTAGCAGGCAGAATGCAAGAAACTTTTTTATTGCGCTCCCGGGCAATGTCTGCTGACCGGTGGGGGTCTCGGTCAGCAGAGTCGCGCCAGGAGAGGAAGGGAGGGCATTTTTATAGCAGGGTCTGGAGTCAGGGGTCAGTAAGGCATCTTCTTGTGAGGTGAGGCAGAACAAAGCAGGTCTTCCCGTGAGATTTGAAACTTGTTGCGCTCGGGGTCTCCTGTCCCAGCTGCAGGAGCGAGGGGGAAGGGGAGGGGACGGGGGACGGGGACGAGACCTAACATGAAGATGCTGGGACCCCCAGCACATGAATGGGATCCAGACAGGACTTAAAAGGCGAATCAGCACTGAAAGCCAGGCTATCACTTGGGCTTAGCACCCAGGAGAAGGGGTTAAAGGAGGCTATGCAGATGCTGGGCCCAGCTGAATCGTTGCACTGTCGACAGAAGGCTATAGTGTCCACAAAGTAACCAAAATGCACTCAGGAAACGAAAGCTGAATCAAAACCAAGGCCCCAGTCAAAAGATGGAGATTAGAGAGGAGAGTTGGACTCAGAGAGCAGGCAGATACCCATGGCCCAACCCCAGTGCAATCCTGGCCATGATACTAATCCCGTGTTCTTTCCAGTGGTAAGGGAAGGGCCCTGAAAATAGGGCCACATTTGGCCAGGAGAGGCTCAGGCTGAGTCTTTGAGTTGAAAGGTCTGTGTTCCAGGAAACAAGTGGGGCTGGAGCAGGTAACGCCAGGAAGATAAATGACCCAGTAAGAGTCTCGCATAGCTTTCTTCTCTTTATCTCCTCCAGAGCCCCCCACCCCCAGTAAAGGAAGAGACATGCAACATTTATTTGGTGCCAACATACTATATATTGTGATACTTCAAAATCTCAAAAAGAGATCTGTTGTGCTCATTTTCCCACTGCAGAAGCTTAGTATCATACATCCTAAATAACTTGTCCTGGGTCTTACAGATTCAGGATTCAAAATCTAGTCTTCCCCAAAACAGAGCATACCCATTTTTTTGTTTCTCTCTCTCTCTCTCCACTCTCTCTCTCTCCCCATACTTTATTCTAGGTTCTTCACCCTTGCCTCATTCTGACAGCCACTTTGTACTTACATCTCAGATGGAATTTATATTTCCATTATAATATGCCAGAGGGTTTGAGGCAACAGGCTTAGAATAAGGTATGTTGTGCGATGAGGGCTTTACTTGACAGTTTTGCAGAGCTAGGGTTTCAGGTTGGGGAGAATGAAGGTTAATTTAATTGGTAAGTGTTGTATTAAAACAAACATATATGCATTTGAGATATGAATAAATAAGAAAAAATGTGTAATGTCAAGAAAATCTCAAGTCACATGGGGCTACCCTGCCAATCTCTCTGAGATATGTATGTTCACATGTCTCCAACAATGGGACATATTAGTAACAACTTTTTTTTTTTTTTGCGGTACCGGGGATTGAACGCAGGGGTGTTCTACCTCCGCGCTACACCCCCGGCCCTATTTTTTATGCTTTATTTTGAGACCGGGTCTCACGAAGTTACGGAGGGCCTCACTAAGTAGAGAGAGAGAGAGAGAGAGACAGGGAGAGAGAGAGAGTGAGAGTCGAGGCTGGCCGCCAACCCGGATCCTCCAGTCTCCGCCTCCCAATTAGTAACAACTTTTAAGGAATACTATTTTTGACCCAGCTATACCATTCCTTGGTATCTTTCCAAAAGAATTAAAGTCAGAACACTATAGTGATACATGCATACCCATGTTCATAGCAGCACAACTCACAGTAACCAAGTTATGGAACCAACCTAAGTATTCCTCCACAGATGAATGGGTAGTGAAAATGTGGTATATACACACAATGGAATTCTACTCGGCCATAAAGAAGAACAAAATTTATGTCATTCGCAGGAGAATGGATGGAACTAGAGAATAGTGTGCTAAGTGAGATCAGGCAGTCTCAGAAGATGAAGGGTCATATGTTTTCTCTCATATGTGGAAGCCAGAGAGAAACTCAGAAACAAAAGAGACTTCAGATAAACGAGGAGAGAAACCAGTGGGATAACGGAAGGGGACTGGGGGAGGAATGTGGGGGAAAAGGAAAAGTTCAGATAATGCTGTGTTCATGTATGAAGGCATCACTACCAATCTCACTAACATGTACAGGGAGGCAAGAGTGGGACGCAGAGGGAAACACAGGAAGTGCTGTGTGCATGCATGTTTCACTTCAAACCTCACTATGATGTGTAATTACAATGTACCAATAATATATATACTTCATACTTATGTGAATAGTGTGTATAATATGTATTATATATTTCATATATAATAATATACTTCATATATATATGAAAAGAAATACTGTGAGGAAAAATCCTGAGGAAAACAGTTAAAATCACTCTTGGGCATCATACTCTGGGTTTCATTCTGGAGCCCTCCCCCCCATCTTGACACAAGATAAAGTACCAATGACATTCAGAAAAGCCCAGGCACTGGGGAAACTCCAACAGGAGAAGTCCCTAAAACTTCCAGTGTTTGGAAAGAGTGGAAATTTCTAGAAGCAAAACAAAATAATGAGTCCCAAGAGTATACAGGAGGAATAATGAGATGTAATGGACAATGGAAAGCTTCGGCTTGGAGCTGGAAAATTCCCAAGCAGTCAGTTCTGCCGGATGAGGGGCTCATCCAGAAGGGAAGCCAGGAGTCCTCCAACACTGAGCTCACAGGACCAGTGGGAGGCAGGCAGCGCATCCACAGGAGAGGCCGCAGGGCTCCAGAAGGGGGCCGCGGCCAAGCAGGTCCTTCTCAGCTCCTATTTCAGTGACTCCATGGAACAGGGGTGATTCAAACTGTATGTCCTTAAAACCACTCTTCATTTCGGTGGTTTGAGTTCTTTTAAAGTGCCACGTGACTAAGGCCCTTGTGACAAAACAAAGTGCTCCCACACACACACAAAGTTTATTTCAAACCTGACTCCCTTTTCCTCTCTTCCCCATGCATGTAAAGTAATGTGCTTTCTTTCAGAACTCGTTCCAGGGTAAACTGGACTGATGTAGTGCTTTCTGTAAACCATGAGGCCAAAGAACAGAAGACTGTGAAAGATACCACACTGTGTCGGATTGAATTTCAGCGTAGCCTGGGGTTCTGATCTGACAGCGGCACCCAGGGACATGTGATTTAAAAAGAAAGAAAAGACAACTTAGTGAGGCCCTCTGCAACTTAGTGAGACCCTGTTTCAAAACAAAAAATAAAATAGGGCTAGGCATGTAGCTCAGAGGTAGAATGTCTTTGAGTTCAATCCCCAGTACGAGAGAGAGAGAGAGAGAGAGAGAGAGAGAGAGACGGTGAGGGAGAGGGAGAGGGAGAGGGAGAGGGAGAGGGAGAGGAGGAGACAGAGGAGAGAGGACAGAGGAACAAGAAGAAAAAGAGAGAAGAAGAAGGAGAAGGAGAAGGAGAAGGAGAAGAAGGAGAAGGAGAAGGAGGAGAGGAGGGAAAGAAAGGGAAGAAGGGAGGAAGGGAGGAAGGGAGAGAGGGAAGGAGGGAGGGAAGGAGGGAGGGATGGAGGAAAGAAGGAAGGAGGGAAGGAAGGAAGGAAGGAAGGAAGGAAGGAAGGAAGGAAGGAAGGACCACTGGTTGTTGTTGTTAACCTCAAAGGGACAAGAGGAGCCCTGAGCAGGCAAGTAGGCCTGTATTATGGCAGATCTTTTCTGGATGTCTTGCTCCGTCTCTGGAGTACAATAATAGAAGCTTAAACTTCACAGTCACATAAAGCTGGGTGCTGACTTAACTCAGTCTCACAGAAAAGAGACCTTGAGGAGGGAGTTTCTCTTCTCTGAGCCTCCTCTTTAAAATGGTTACAATGAAACCCACCTTGCAGGATGGCTGAAAATGTATGTGCAGTACTGAGCATGTGGCCGCCATATAGCAGATGCTGAATAAAGTATAACAAGTAATATGATGGAGGTTCCTTCCTGCTTTAAAATATCAGTTCCAACAAAAGGGACTTCAGGTAAATGAGGAGAGAGACCAGTAGAATAGTGAAAGGGGATTAGGAGAGGGACACATAGAGGGGGGGAGGATTGAGGAAGGAAATAGTTCAAATAATAGTATATGCATATATGAACTTATCACTACTAATCTCAGTAATGTGTACAGAGATGTGGCGAGCAGGGCAGGAGGCAGAGGGAAGCAGACCAAGTGATGTGCAGGTATATTTGTATCACTTTGAACCTCAGTATGATGTGTAATTACAAGGCACCAATAAAAGTATAAAAAAATCAGTTCCTGGTGCCTTAGTACTATGGTTCAGGTATACATGAAATCCAAGCCACTATCATAATGTTTCTTTTCTTTTCTTTTCTTTTCTTTTCTTTTCTTTTCTTTTCTTTTCTTTTTGTGGTTCTGGGGATGGAACCCAGGGGCATTCTACCTTCAAGCTACACCCCCAGCCCTATTTTATTTTTTATTTGGAAATAGGGTCTCACAACATTGCTGAGAGTCTCACTAAGTTGCTGAGGCTGGCTTTGAACCTGCAATCTGCCTGTCTCGGCCTCCCAAGTACTGGGATTACAGGCATGCACCAACACACCCAGAATAATTATGTTTCTTCAAGGGATGATTTCCCACCTAACCAAGAGATACTCGGTGCCTTCCTAGTTGGAAATGAATGTTGGTATTTTGCTAGCAGCATTCCAACTCCAGATTGCAAGGGAAGCTGTGCTGTATTCATCCTGGACATTACGATGGTCTTTATAGATTAGACTATCTCAACTTCTTCCTGGCTCCTTGGGGATTAACCTATTCCCTACCTTCTGGATGTTATATGTTGACCTTCCTCTTTCATGGATTTACCTAAGCAAACATAATACTCACATCTGCCACTTACTAAGAGAAGATTTATTACTTTCTTGTTGCAATGAGAATGTTATAAGGGTCAAGAAGAAATACATAACAGCCTGTGGTTGCCTTGGCAATAGGTTGGGGTTTGCCAAGCAACCTCTTTTCTTACCACGCTGTGGTATACACAGATCTCACATGTAACTTTGAGGATGCACCTAAATGAATGAATTAGGGGTTTGTTCCAATGAAGAGGTCTAAAATCTATAACTCCTAAAATGGAAGATCCAACAAGCTTCATTTTTTTCTGCTGGTTTTATAGCTGCTATACAATTAGAAAAGGGGCCTCCAAGATGGCCTTGGGCCACTTACTCAGTGATCCATCCAAGTCTATGATACAGCAGTTCCTTGATTTGTTAGTAATTTCTCATCAGTAAATTCAGATTTGTGTTCACCTCCGGGTAGTGGGGAACATCTGTTCTGGATTCCTAATGCAAAATGTCCTGGTGTCACAGGTAAATACAGGAAACTGGAGTAAGGACCACAGGGAACAGAGTTGGGCCACAGAAGAATAACAAGTCCTGGTTGCTTATATTTGCTTCTCACTGAGAAGACCCAGGCTTCCTGGGGCAAAGAACGGGGAAGTGATTTCATCTGGGGACTCAGTAGTGGAAGGGTGCTCATTGCCCTCAGTTTCCATCCACCTCGCACTGATTCACTCTGAAATTTAAGTGGCTGAATTCTGCCTCATCCCCATTAGGTATCTGTACCACTAGGATTTACGAGCATCGTAGGGGATTTGAAAACTAGTTAGGGTTTGGGATACAAATAACAAAAGCAGACTGGCTAACTGAAGCAGAAAAGGAGCTGACGGCACAGCTATTATATACCTTACAGAGTTGGCAAGAAGATGTGACAACCAGGCTTGACAGGAACCAAGGGAAATGGGGCCAAGGTCCTCCCTAGAAGTCAATTGCCTGGAGTGCCACCACTGTTCTTCAGGCACCAGATTCTTGCTCTAATGACACCGGCCTTATCACTCTGCCATAACCTCCAGAAATCATTTTTTATTGACCATGCTGCCTGCAACACTTCCGCAACCTTCAGTTTGGTCCTTAGGTAATCAATCTGATTGGCTACATATGGGTCATATGACAAGTCTCCAACTACTAGATGTCTGAGCTAGGGAGAAGATAGCCCATTCCTTCAGAGAGCATAACCTATGACTTACCTGAGGATTTTCTCCAAGATACAAAGGATATTGTTAGATTTCTGGGCAGCTTATAAATAAGGAATGTCCAACACAGGCCACCACTCTGGCTTCCAAGTCCTTCTTCTCTTCATAACATTTCCAGAAACACTTCTCCCGTTTAGCACAATGATATCCCCAGGACAACTAACATTCACCATCTCCTGAATAGGAGCTCCAGATATGGTGTCCATTCTCCTTCCTGGTAATCTATCACTAGGACTGAATGAAAAGTCAGCCCCCATCAACATATGAATTGTACTTACATATAAACATTCAATAAAGCAAGGTAGCAGAAAAGAAACACACACACACACACACACACACACACACACACACACACACACCACACACCATCACCAAGGAAAGAAACATAGTTTGAGACCATACTCCTCATTTTGTAGGTGAGATGAGGCCACAACTGGTGTTATAGGTTAGGTTCTTTAGAATGTTGCCTCTGAGATGACATTTTGCTTGCAGGATACTTATTTATGGGAGCTTTTGGGATCAACATCTACTGGCAGGGTAAGGAACAAAACAGAGAAAACAAAGGGATTAGTCAAGACAAAATGCTTGCCCAACAACCTTAGTCAGTCCCATGGTGACCTCTAGAATGAACTTTTAGAGTTGTCCTAAGTTGGGCTGAGACAGCCAAGTATTTAAACCCCCATATTGATCAGTTATTGGATGTGGGCCACCCCAAGAAGTGGTAAGAACTTGGGTGAGACAAATTTATAGCTCAGTGCATCAGATAGCAATCAGTTCAGAGTATCACTGGTATGCCTTACTGGAGGTTACAGGCAAGCCAAGGCTTTTCTCAACACTTACTTGCTTCAGAGGGCAGAAGTTTGTGTCAAAACCCTAGGAAGTGTCACTGTGTCGTTTTCTATGAAGTCTCATCACAATCACAGACTCATAGAATACCTAGATCTTCCTCGGGCACTTGAGCACTACTGAAGCAGCTGGCTTACTTTTTCATTCAACAACTATGTATTTCCATATCATTGATTCCAAAGAGTCATTGATGAGTAGGATGGAGATGAAGTTCCTACCACCTTCGGAGAGTTCACATTTGAATGCGCTGAGTGATAGAGTTGCTTGCCCCACATTCTGGAGCACCTGTAAAGACTGTGGACCCTACACTGTTAGTCTGTTGAGTCACCCAGCAAATAAAGTAAAGCACATCCAGATGTAATATACATTTCCTCCAAAAAAACGAAGCCCACCAAGCTTTTTTGTCTCATGCTTAGAGGCAGAAAAGCCACCTGTCATTCAGTTTGAAGGGATTATAATGGATTCCCTACATCACTGTGATACCTCATTGCAGTGGGATCACCCCCCATAGTCCTGGGACTTGTCCCCATCCACTCTCCCATGTGTGTCTCACTAACTACTAGGCACCAGGAAACCTCCTTCTGCCTCCCAGGCCTATCAGCATAGTGCCCTCAATGCCCTGACAAGCAACACATTCGCAGATGGTCATGATCCCTATAGTTTAAATTAATAACTATAGTTTAAATAATCCTATGATGGTTCTTCCCCATGAACTGAAACTGCACCTTGAGTTTTCTCTACTGGGCTAGAGGGGAAAGCACTGATTAAATGAATATCTTTTTAACGTGTATCAGGAGATATACTAATTTAATAATTTTCTCCAATAAGACCACCCTCTACAAAAAAAAAAAATCACCCCATGGCACTATCCCCAAGTTATCGGATCTACCAAACTGTAGAAATAAATGGAAATTTTGTTTTTGAGACAGGGTCTTGCTACATTTCCTAGGCTGCCTCAATCTCCTGGACTCAAGCAATCTTCTTGCCTCAGCCTCTCGAGGTGGGAGGATTGTTTTCCACTCCATCTCATTGAAGTGATTGACAGTGACACCAATCCCTCGGGTCCCCCAGGAAACTATTGCCCATCACCACTTCAGCAGGTCAGCTGAATCCCGACATCTTTGACCTTAACGGCTCTTATGAGTCAGGAAGACATTATGAGGATTCTTCACGTTCTTGAAGATATTTATTCCAACTATTCATTCAGAAAATTGGTACAACAGACAAAGAATAAAACATGGTAATAGTCAAAGTCTATCTACTATCTTCCACAAGCACCACACTGGCATTCTGAGTCCTCAGGAAGTAGTGTTACTCCACAGACAGCATCTTATACTCCACACATAGTCTAAACACAGAGTGACCTGGACGAGTGATGACGGGCCCTTTAGGAATAGCTAGAAGGAAGATTCAGGGCATGACTTTGCATTCTATTCCCAGGGTTCCTTCCCTTCCCTTTCCTTCAACCAAGGAGCGTGGGGATTCAACTGACCCTTTGTAGGAATACTGAAGAATCATACTCTATTTTAGTATATCATGTCCAGTCTCTGTTTAGAAGTTTGAAAACGATTCACATCAAGTAGGACCTTGGCCAACAGACTTCATGATCAATCAGAGCCCACAAAAGATGACCACTCCACCCCTACAGCCTATTTAAGTACCAACAACTTTGCTGGTTAATATTGTTTGGTCTCTGGCATTCCAGGAATCCCCCAACCATGCAGCTATTAGCAAGTTTATTTTCATGCATCTTCAGCAAGATGCACATTAGAATCTTCATCCTAAAGAGACAAATGTTGTGTGTGTGTGTGGTGCTGAAGATTGAACCCAGGGGTATTCTACCTCTGAGCTATACCCCCAGCCCCATTTTTATTCTTTATTTGGAAACAGGATCTCACTAAGTTGCTGAGAGTCTCATTGAGTTGCTGAGGCTGGCTTTGAACCTGCGATCCTAATGTCTCAGCCTCCCAAGTATTTTTATTATAGACATGCACCACTACGCCTGGCTAAGAAACAAATTTTTAAAGATGCTTCCAGTCCCCCTTGCTATAATATATTTCAAGGCCTTAGAAGAACCTCCCTGCGCCCATTGCAAGACCATTGTTATGCAACATGTAGGAATTTGAGTTAGTTCATTTTAGGAGTTTGACAAGTCATATGTGATTAATTCGTTTCAACCTTTTTATCTCTGAAGCTTTGGATTCCATCTCTGCAATGAAAATGGCATCTTTTCCATATAGGTTCAGGTTTCAATCAACCAACTGAACAATTAAAACAATTTCCAGTGGCTCAGTCTTGTGCACTGGACCCAAAATAACCAGAAAACGGGCTGGTATCAATACATTCAGCCTAAAATAAAATTCACTTCTGCCATTCTCAATCCAACACCCTCAGAATCCATTCTTGCACACAGATCTTAAATTTCTGTTCACATAGGTTAATAAAGTCTTGCAATACTTTGTAGTATAATGTTTCTCATCTTAGATTTAACTTTTTCCGTATCTCCATCCCAGGTATTCTAGGAGCAAACCTGATCGATCTGGAGTCAATGAGGTTGGTGGGGAGAGGATAAAAGGAGAATAGGCTTTTCCTTGTAAAAGTTAGAGTTTGTAACAGTATCTTCTAGCAAAGTTGTGGCGTTTTATTAGAAATGCTCCATTTCTATGACTACAGAGGCTTAGTAGGGATTATGAGTTTAAACACTGACGTTTTCCACATATCCCCATTCTAATGCATGGGTCTGATCCTATTTCACTGTTCCAACTTTAGGAGGAAGCAAATGAGATTTTGAATTCAACTGATATTATAATTTGGCAAACCACAGAATCAAAATATTTGTCTGATTTTTTGGCTATCCTAGCCTTAAGGCTCCAAGAGATAAGATATTCTTTTTCCATAGTCAGAGAAAATACCTCTATTTGAGGCTGTTCCTTGAGCCAAGAATGTAGGAATTTGAGTTAATCTCTTTAAAGCTATCTGGTGCCATTAAAAGTAGCCACCCTGTGATGGATAGTTTCATTTACCCATCCAGATCTACACTCTGTTCTTTTCCACCTTGTTCTTTGCCCCAGAAGGCTAACCTCCATGCACTGCCTCCCTTTCCAGCTTCAGGATGGATTGCACTAAGAAGAGATCAGTTGGAGAAAGAGGAACTTATTTCCTGGCCCCTCTCCACCAGGCCTCGAGTTAGCAATGGCTGGCTTCTTTTACCAAAGCCCATAGTAAAACTTCTTGTATTGGTCAGGGTTCACTAGAGTAACAGAACACGTATATGGTAAAAGGGTATTTATCAGATCAGCTTACAGTCCAAAGCAGTGTAGTCCCAAATTGCTGACTGCATGTAAAGAGCTAGAGGAACCAGCAGCTGGTCGAGTGGTCCAAGAGCTGGAGTCTCAGAATCAGAGCGACCACTAATTCAGTCCCAGTCCAAGATAGAAAGACCTGGAAACTCTCCAGAGAGATAATGGTGAAGGTCCAGTTCAAAGACCTGAAGGCCAATATCTCAGATGAAAGCAGACGTGCTTTCTGCAGGAAGAATCATGTATGCCTTCATGTGGCTTTCTCCTCCTTTTATCCAAGTCCTACGCCTATCAGAACCGTGCTGCCTACATTCAGGACAGGACTTCCCTTCAATCTGCCATTACATAAACCAATCAACTCATCAACACACCCAAAGTCACATCATCTTAGGTGTTTCATGATCCAGTCAAGTTGACAATCCAAACTAACCATCACACCTCTTTCACAGCTATAGTTGCAAGAACACCTCTCTCTAGGTTCTGCTCACGGTTCCTTCTGCTTGCTTTTTAGGCATGGGGAGTTGTAAGAGGTCTTGTTCCTTGCTCTTTGTAGTCAGAATCCCCCAAATACTTCACCATCCCTGTTGATTTCCCTTAATCTCGCCTAGGATATTGTAAACAGGCCTTCTGCTAAACTGTCTCCAAATACCCCATTTGAGTATACCATCATCTCTTTCCTGATGAGACTCCCAAATAATACACACACTTAATCCATAGTTCTTAAATTCTTGGGGCTTTTTTATTCCATTCTAATGCATTAACCACTTAGTCCACCAAGTCTTGCTTTTAATACATATTTCCTTCCAAATAGCCAAGGACGATAGCTTAATTTGCAAACTTGCAACTATTTTCCTTGGACCCCTAGAATGGAAAAAAAAAAGTGATGTTGGAACCAATATCACTGCACCTGACCCTTCTGACACTGGCTACTCAAGTCCACTGCCATTGTCCCTAGTAACCTCTAAGTTCATGGCAGTTCTTTCTCTAGACCACTGGCTCCAACATTTTCACATCAGTCATAGACCAACCCTGGAATTAGTGTCAGCATGCAGCTTGGGCTCCTTGTCCTTCTTTGGACTCAGAGCTTTGTTGCTTTTGCAGTCTCTCATTCTTTCCATTGCCCCTCCTTATAGGCATTCTAACATAAGATCACTCATTCTGCTCCTCATCTCTGACAACAGGGTGCAATGTAGCATGAGCAGGGATTTACAAGTCAGATGTGTATATAGAAATTAGTTCATTCTTCCTATGTAATTTTAAACTTTTTTCTTAGATGCGTTCAATATTCAAAAGCCAGCACAATGACCTACTCCTATACAGAAGGCTTATCTGAATACTTGTGTCATACTAAGGCTTTTGAAACTTTCAGTAGTCTGGTACACTGGCATCCCAAGTTGCCTGAACAGGCAAAACTTTAATTTGTTCTTAGTTTTGCAATTGTAAAAGATGTTGAAAATATGTCCTCTTTCTTGACTGGTTGGTTCCAGGAAGAATTATTTTAAATGAATGCCTCTCATAATGTAAAAGTAAGGCAAGTAGACCTAAATTGAAATAAGTTGGGCATATTTGCTAAAACCTGACCCTTCTGATATTCTTTGTTGTGCCAAAGATGCTTCAGTGATTAGATGGGAAAGTTTGCATATAGATTCAGACATTTTGGGATGCCTAGATGGTAGAGATTTCAATAGCTTCTATTCTGATATTCAACATTAGACCATATTTATTTATTTATTTATTTATTTATTTATTTGCAGTACCAGGGATTGAACCCAGGGGCATTCTACCTCCGAGCTACACCCCCGGCCCTATTTTTTTTTTATATACTTTATTTTGAAACCGGGTCTCACGGAGTTGCGGAGGGCCTCACTAAGTAGCTGAGGCTGGCCGCAAACCCGGATCCTCTGGTCTCCGCCTCCCAAGTACTGGGATTACAAGCGTGCGCCACCACGCCCGGCTTTAGACCATCTTTAATAGATTGGGATGATCTTAAAGATTTAAGTCCACCAAAGTCCTTCAAAAAGGGGATCACAATTAATAAAGATGGAGCATAGACAGAAGAACTAGGTTCAAAGCCAAGGCCTCCTGTTTACAGGAAGGGGATTTATTCCAGCTAAGCATAGAATAAATGGTGAAGTTCTTCCTGCTTCAACACCATTGTGGGCACTTTGAAAATAATACTTTTTGTGGCTATAAACCAGAGGGCTATAACAATGGCAGGCACCTGTGGAGCACCTTTGGCCCCAGATAACAATGAGGAAGTTAGCTCACCCTCCCTTGATTACCATGGCAGGTGCAGAAATCTGAACCATTAGTGCCATTCTACCAAACAACTTGGGATGCAATCAATTTGATTATGGAAAAAATTACAAAGGGGGCTTTATTTGTACCATTAGGCTGGTGAGACAGATCATCTTCATTTATTGGAATTTCCAACCCTAAAAGATTAGCATTGTGGTAGCTTCCTATTCTTTTTAATTCTCTCTAATGTGCAACATTGGAGGAGAACTGTGGTTTACATATGATGAGGTATCAGACAGTTAAGCTAGAGGATTAGTGAGACCACCACTGTGCTGATAAGAAGATTCACCAAAGTTTAAGTCTTGAAGAGTAAAGCCATTGAATTCAATCCCTTTGCAAACTTCATTATGCCTGCCTGCCCAAGTCTGTAGTGTGGACATTACCTGGTGCAAAAATGAAGTGTCATTCATTCAATGAGTGTATTTAAAAGTTTTACCAGCAAGACCTCATGATTAAATATAATAAGCACTAGACTGGGAATGAGTAGACCGAGTTGCTTCCCAGAACTCATAAAACATTTAATTATTGGTGCAACTATGGACAAACAAGCAACTTTCTTTAAGCCTCGCCTTCATCTGTAAAATCCACAAAATGGAAAAAGCAAGGCCATTGTTGACTACAACGCAGGGTTACTATGAAGTCAAAAGGGATAGGGCATAGGATGTGGCATTGCAAACTGGTTTAAACAACATATGAATGTGAGAGATGACCTAATTCATCTTCACATTTTAACGGGTGAATTTGGAATTGGCAAGGTCCCATTTGAAATAACATTTCTCTGAGGAGTTCAGGGCCTCTGCATCATCAGTTCCCAAAGGCTTTTAAAGAGAATCACAAGGCTGAACCTCCACTGCCACATTCAGGGTATGAAAAGCCCATTTAGCTGTCATCCCTTGCTCTTGGCAGACTCTCAGCAAATGCCAGCAAAATGTCTGAAATTGGAACAGCTACCCACCAAGTACATCCAAATCTTTCATCAAACTGTGCTTAGTTTAGAAGCAATATTATGTTAACATTACCCCCACTGTGGATTATTGCTAATGAAACCAATCTGCCAAGGTGAAATGAGAGCATGTGTCACAGAGAGGCATAATTGGGTTGACCTGAAAACTAAGTTTAAAAGTAAATATCCTGTCAATTAAAGATGAGCAAAAAGATTCCAGAAAATGCCAGGATGCCCGAGTCCTTTAAATCTGTGCTCTGCCCCCTTGGACCAAAACATAATCAAATCTTTAAAGTCTCTAAATGTAATTAGAATAGAAATTTGTAATTCTGTTTATTGAATCAGATTCTCCTGATGGATAAACTCTCCTATTGTAGACTAGAAGACTTCAAAGGCAGCATCTCTTTCAGGCCAGCATGACACCATTCAGGATGTAGAAGGTACCAAAGCCATCTTTAAGTTCAACCTTGGAATTGTTGTCATTTCCTTCCTCTCCTTCATTGTGCCCTTTCATCTTCCTTTGCTCCCACCTCCTGATAGACCCCAACAGTTTTATTGTTCTTGTGTTTTCTGGATACCATGCTGGGCTCTGGGAATATAAAGATGAGTAAGCCCTGAGCCTCAGCATTAAATAGTCTGCCTCGATTCCAACTGCCTCCTTTGTTCATTCTCTCAGGTCAAGTACCTCCTCTGTGATGTGTAAATGTTCTTTCTTTATGATCTAACTGCCCCCATGAACGTGTGCCTATTCTAATGTTTATGTTGTATGGATTGTAATTATTAGCTTACATTATTCCTCGAAATCAGTGATGAAGTCTTTTCTTCTTTGTACCCTAATCACCTGCAGAGTATCTGGAACAAAAATAGGTGCTAAAAATATTTGTTGAATTAATGATTCCTGACTCAGTCATTCCTCAGCACAAACACCTTCATTTCTATCCCTACTGGTTTTCCTCTGAGTCCCTTTTCTTCACTGTGTTTGCTGACCAACTTTGGTCTCCCACCTGTGATGATACCTGTTTTGCATAAATTTCTTATAGTTTGCCCTTTTGCATCTAAAATCTATATTCTGTTCCTACTAGAATATTGAAAGTATGTCAGACTATCTTTTTCTCTTCACCAAGTATTCTCTCCTTATTTAGACAGTAAACAGATCTACTCCAATTTATCTTCTTAAACCCATAAACTTGACCCCTTCTAGCCAAGTTCCTATGCTTCTAAATGATATATGCACTTTTGATATCTCTGTGGCCTAGCTCATGTGTCCCTTAAGCTTAGAAGGGCCTTCTACTCATGTCTGCCTATTGAAAATCTAGCTACCTTTAATGTTTTAGCTTAAAAATTTTCACAAAACCCACAAAAGGGCAGTCTAATAATAACTTAGTCTTTCAAGTACACTAAAGTAACTTGCCACAATCAAATCTAAAGGCTAGGGGGGAAATAGGTAAGGCTTTTTAACTCTAGACCTCTTTACACTGGTCCTGATGCCTCACCTATAAATAAACAGGATGACCTTATCACTTGTGGCCCGAAATGGAACATTTTTGAGAATTAAAGAGGGCATTTTTCATAAAGATATATGGACAACATGTGTCTATCAAGAAGTATGTTCATCCTACCTAATGTAACCACTCTAAACTATGGTAAAATCTCATGAGTCCTGTTTAACAAATAACTCTACAACATCTAGGTCTTTCTCCCAATAATAACCTATGATATAATGAAGGTGATTGAGACATCAAGTTATTTTGCACTCTGGTTCCCTATTTTAAAGCAATAGCAACAATAAACATGCAGATGCACACATGCAGCATTGTGACTATGTAATGTTTCCCTGGTAATGGCACAGTCATTGTAACACCAGGTATTTTGGGGTTCTGGTGCTAGACACACCTGTATAAGAGGCACGATTCCACCACTTATGTTATAAGCCTCCATCTCTTCATCTACAAAATGGAGACAATAAGGATCCATTCAATTAGACCTTTGATTGATTCACTCAACAAATATTTGTTCTGGATTTTTGTGTTAGGTACTGCAGACATAGTGCTGAGCATTGCTCTATATTACAATCTAGTCAGGCATACAGATATTTAGTCCAGACTCATGTTCTATCCCAAACAGGGATGAGGGCTATGATCTTATACTACCATATAACAAAAGAACGTGGTCCACATTAAGGTCATGGAGATTGACCTAACCAAAAAACACAAGAAAAACCTGTGTGACAGGAGCAATAAAGTGAGGGAGAGACTGGAGAAGACCAGGTTGGAAAGGGAGTCAGGAGCCAGTACAAGAAATAGCTTTGAGAAGTGCTGTAGAATTTAGGGGAAGCTCACCAAGTGCTGTGTGCATGTATGTCCCTATTACTCTGAACTTCTTTATGATATGGATTACAATGCACCAACAAAAGTATATTTAAAAAAAGAAATAACTTTGTAGATCATATTTAGGATCTCTTGCTTTTGCTTTATTTTGTTTTTGTGAAGTGTAATGGAGCACTTAAAGATGTTTAAACAGATAGATAATTCATGGGGGTGGGAGTAGAGAGAAGAATATGGGTACCTATACTTACACTTGCATTAGGAAAGATCATTCTTTTATAGAATGAAGAGTAAAATGGAAAGAGGTCAAACATATGCAGGAAGACCAGATTGGGAACTTTTGGAATAGTTCAGGTAAGAAGCCAGGATGTTTTGGACTAGGGTTAGGCAGGCAAAGTGTGAGAAGGTAAAAGAGGTGAAATTGATAGATTGAGTGATGATGAACAGAAGATACGGGTAAAAAATGATGATACATTTCCAGATGGGTGGTGATGCCATTCAGTGAAGTAGAGAGCCCTAATGAAAAGTGGGTTTAGGGGAAGTTTATACACTTCTTGCATACACCAAGTCTTATTTGGCCTTGAGGTATGCAAGTGGTGATATAGAGTAGGAATCTGGATGTGCAGGTGTGAGGCTCTGAGGTGAGATTTGGTCTAGAGACTGAGTAGGTGCTCATCCCTAATTAGGTGGCAAAGGCAGCCAGGTACATGAAGGAGATTCCTGAGGGATCACATAGAGAGGAAGAACAGGAAAGGAAAAGGGCCCTAGGCCAAGCCTTGAGCAACGTTCATACTTAGGTTAGAGAAGAAGGATGCTGGGAAGAGAAAGAAGCCTCAGCCAAAGGAGGAGGAGGCAATCCCAGGAGGAGGCAGTGATCCAGGGTGTCCAGGATACAGGAGCTGAAAATTCCCCTGGAGTTTCAGACGTGGTGGGAGAAGTGAGGGATTGTGTCATGGAGGTCATTATCGACCTTCGAGATTATGTCAGAGGAGTGACAGCACAGAATCCAGATTGGGGTGGAATGAGAAGTGGGTAGGAGATGTGGAAATGGAAGCCCGGAGTGTAGGCAGCTTTGCTGAGAAGTTTGTCTCCAAAAGTGGAAGGGATTAGAAGAATATTAGAAGTTTAGAGGAAGCTATAAGAGGAGAGAGGTATAATTTAAAGGGAATTTTTTGCAGATGGTAGAGGACTAACCATGTTTAACTATTTATGTAAAGATGGAGCGGGGTGGATATATTGATAGTAGAAGATCCCTTTGAAGGCTAAAGAATGCACCACCTAAAGCACATGGAGAGGGGTGGCCTGAGAAGGAGGGACAGTTTGGTAATGTAACAGGCAGAGACATACTGCATGAGTTAAATTCTAGAAGTTCCAGGGTGATGGCTTCGATTGTCTCTGAAACTGAGAGAAGCCAGGAGCTCAGAGTAAAGGGCATGAAATATGGTCAGATGTAGGGATGAGGTGAAGGTGATCACTTTGAAGCATAGGTGAAAGAGCTAAGAGGCCACACGAAGGGCATGATCATGAATTTATTGTGATCATACTCTGCCCTATTGTGTTGCTTTCTCCCCCATCAGCACACTGTTCAGATGCAGATAAAAAATGCAGGAAATAAGGCTAGGATTTCACCATACCAGCATGAGAAAAAATTAAAATAAAGGTAAACCAGAAAGCCACAAGGAGAAAAGATCAGGTCTAAAGGTTGCCACGAAAGCTCTCTCTTTCCGCAACAGCATCACAGGATGCCAAGGGGCTCTTTTCTCAGAACTCAGAATTGCAACTAAAGCCCAAAGCTGAGGACCAAGTTACCAGGCACAAGTGACATTCTACAGGGACCCTCCAACCTTAGCTTCCCATTAGCAGGGCCACACCCCTGCCTGTCTCCCTGTCCCTCATTTCCACCACCACATTTTACCAAGAAAAGGTGGGACAGGCCCTGTAACCACAGGACTTCCTTTCCAAATCTCCATCGTGGCCATCAAACCCACACAAGCATCTACACACACCTTGTCATCATTTGAAAGAGGACCAGATAGGAGAATCATAAACATTCTGGAGGATGCAGAAGTGTCAGAAAGTTATGGCCTTGCTCAAAGAGACATAGTCATAGATGAAGAAAAGACATAGTTATAGTATATGTTGGAGGCCAGTCTGGGAAACTTAGTGAGACCTTGTCTCAAAATAAAAGATGTCTGTATGGGACAAAAAAGAGAAATAGTCAAAGTGTGTGTCTTGATCTCAATGTGTTGTCTCTGCATTGACACATCGGTTACATTAGCGGCATGTGTCACCTGTAATATGCCCTCACAAGAAGTAAGTGCTACACAAGAAACTCTATTCTTGGCCAAGTATCCCTATTCCATTGTTCTTTTTTCCCCTCTTGTGCTTTGGTCCCTCACTCATGTTTTTGAATGAACAATTATACTATCTCTCTTCCCCAAATCAGTAAGCAGAGCTGAGATAAGAGACTAGGGTGGAAAGGTCTGGTGAGAGTCTCTATTATAGCTTATTTTCTTCTGCAGCTCATATTTGCCCAGAGTAACCAGGCAACAGATCCTCTCCCAGCCTCACTTTCGCCAGAGTTGTGGGACAGAAGGCAAGGGTTGTCTCCTTGATGTCCTAAGGGAATTGAGGCTTCACTTCACAGACTGGAGGACATGGCAGCTCTCCAGGCTTGGAAAAGAGCAAGGGATTATGCTCAACATTTCAGACCCTCTGGCGAGATGAGATCTTACCTTAGTGCAAATCCATCGCTGAGCTCCAAAGCAGTGACTTCCTCTCCCTTTTCCAAAACCAACACTCCACTATGTGATGAGTCATTGGTTCCCTGACATTTGTAGAATACGCTTGAAATGTTCCCAGAGGGAGGGAAATTATGCTGTAATCAAACCACTGCACTCTTCCCCCAGCCCTCCCTTCTCTCTCCAGCCTTTACAAGTGAAGCCCCTTCAGGCTTAACAGTCAAAGCCTCTGGGGCCATGGCCCCTTCTCATTTAATTCAGCTGAAAGAGCTGGTTCCTGGACTTAAAAAAAAAAAAACAGAAAGAGAGAAAGGAAAAAGAAAGAAAGAAATGAAGCAGGTCTCCCCCCAGCCTCAACAGGATCCACATGTTCATGATTTTCCTTGTAACTGAGAAAGCTCAGGAGGAGTAAGATGCGACCCGTTTCTGGGTTCATATCAGTCCTGTATTTGTTCATTACAGCACCTTAAGGGTGCCAGTAACAAGGTGAGAGTCTGCCTGGGCTTTAGTGAGGGAGCGAGGCACCAGGAGTGAGTGAGCGAGGACATTATAGGGACCAGGTGAGTGAGCAGGTGTGGTGACTAGGCAGAACAGAGAAGACAAATCTGTGGCAGTGACGTTGTGGCACAAAGTTTGAAGTTGAAGCAAGAGTTTTGAAACAGAACAGATGATCATGACAATAATAGAAGGAGTGTATGTCACCAGTGTTGTTTTCTAGGTCTTGAATTAATTCCTGTATCTTAATCTGCAGAAAGAAGACAGAATCAGCTCCTATGTGAGTCAAGATTTTTTCAGTTATGGGTCAAAACCCAACTCAAACTAACTTAGGCAAAAAAGACATTTGTTGGCCCATGCTACTGAAAAGTAGCATCCATGGAACTAGAAATAATACAAGGCTCTGAGCATTCACCATTTTTTATTTCCACAGATATCTAAAGAGGGAGATACTACCATCACTGTAAACAAGCTGACCACAGTGTGAGAAACATGTCTAAGAACTAGTACATGGCAGAATTTGGACTTGAATGCATTTTGAAGTCCCAGGGCCGTTCCTCGTGTTACAAATTCAAGCTGTGTAGGGGACAGCGGAGAGACTGGACTCATTTGACCAGCAGGGCAACTGAGTTTTAGCAGTGTGGGAGAACAGTACAAAAAATCTTCAGGTCTCCAGTTGAAGTGTTCCCACAACCCAGAGAGGGTGGCATCAGTACACAGAAGAGGCTGTTCTCATTTCTGGAAGCCAAAAGGTATGAGTTTAGGCCTTTGCATTATTATTGAGTCTTCACCTCAGCCTAAGGTTTTCTATCTATAATGATATTAACTATAGTAGAGGATATGAAGAGTTAGGTTGATCATTCATTCAACTATCATGTAATGGAAACCAAATCTATGCCAGACACTAGGCAAAGCTCTCCGAATAATGATGAGCAAGGTGAAGGCCATCATTTTTGAGGGGAAGAAGATAACCATATTAGAGTACAATGCTGGGTTTAGTTGTTACTATGATGACAAACAAAGCCATAAGGGAGAAAAGAGCTGAAATGTTTTTAAATTAGTTAAAGTGATGGTGTTTTTTTTAATTAAGGCACTAATAAAAATATAAAATAATGTAAATGTAAGGGCAGGGTGATGCGCTTATCCTGGTTTGCCCAAGATCTTCCCCCTTTTAGCTAGGAAAGTCTTCCAGTCCAAGTCAATGGGGGTCATCTCTCCTGGCTACTTGAGAATCAAAACCAAATGCCTAAAAGCAGGCAAAGAAAATTAATGAAGTAGGGTAAGAGAGGAAAAAGCAAAAGCAAAAACAAAATGAAGAAGAGCAACTTTTTCTCCTAGGCTGGAAGGGGGAAACAGTAAGATGTGGAAGGAACACTGATATTGAGAGAGAGAGAGAGAGGAGAGAGAGAGAAAGAGAGAGGAGAGAGAGAGAGAGAGAAAGCAGATTATTGGTTGCCTAGTCCTGGGTGAGACAGAAGGAAATGGAGAGTGACTGAATGGTTAATGGTTGAAAAAACTTAAAAAACAGCAATATTTCTTGATGCATGAAAACTGTATGAAATTCGTTTGTCCACAGATAAAGCTTATTGGAACACAGCAAAGCCCATTCATTTAAGTATTGTTTATAGTTAGGTTTAGTGTTATTGTTTAAGCTTGCTTCCAAACCTCAATAGCAGGACTGAGTAGTCAGAAACCATATGGCAAAGCCTGAAATATTTACTCTCCAACCCTTTACAGAAAACATTTGCTAATCCCTGAGCTAAAAGGCAGACTCCTGCTTATTGTCAGTAAGAATGATAGTCTACGAAGAATGATTAAATTAAAATCGTTTAACATTGTAAGAAAGGTCAAAAATCTGTATTTTTACATGAAATGTGTTGAATGTGAAGTATTGATATCTGATCCAATTTTTAGGATATGTGAACACAACCAGGCAATTTGTGGTCTATATCCAGCCTGCAGGTCACCACTTGACGAAGTCTGATGGACACCATATGCTCTTTAATTGTATGGATCCTGTGACATTTATACTAGCTTCTTAATTTGAAGGCAGTTGACTATTATTCATCCATCGCTTTCAATTTCAAATCCATTTATAATTCAATTGCTTTAATCATTAGTCCCCTTTCAGATACTACCAAATCTTCTTCTCAACAGCCCATAAAAGCTTTTTCCCATCCAAAACAAAATCCTCTTTCAACTCTACCTCCCTCCTGCAGTTATAGGTATTTCTCCTATGTCCTTCTCAAATTTCTTCAAAGGACAGTCTCCATTCACTGCCTACAGTGTGGTCTCCATCCTCTCCTCGACCCAGTGCAGTTTGATGATTTTTTCATATCATTTCATTGAATATACATGCTTCCAAGAAAAATACATATGACCACTTCATTGCAAAATTCAATGGATATTTTCAAATTCCCATCTGACATATCTCTGAGAGTTGACATCACTGACCAATTCCTTTACTTCAAAAAGGAAGTAAAGGAATCCTTGGATTTTACAGTACTTACTGTTTCCTGGTTCTCTCCTTATCTTTCAGGCTGTTCCTTCATCCTTTTTTTTCCTCTCTCTCCTTCTTTTTTTTTTTTTTTTTTTTTTTTTTTTTTT
>PVJS01004175.1:0-54246 GCA_004027185.1 Glis glis
ATGTATATCTGTCATATATTATATATCTTATACAATGCATAGTTTTCCTTTTATCCAAACTGAGGCTTGTTGAGAAATCCACTTGAACTTGTTTTTGTAGATTTTTCAGGGTACTACTGATGAACAAGTATAACTTCTTGCTAAATTAAGTGACATGTGCCAGGTTGATCACAATAAAAAGGGCCTTAATTTAGCCGAAAAAAAAAAATAAAGTATCATTTGGAAGTGTGATTTAAAAGGAGACCTAAGTTCTGCTCAGATTTCTCCACATCCCTAAGCCCATAATAGTTCAAGATATATTTATGAGCTAGAGAGGGCTCAAAACTGAGAACTTACTTAGTTTTTGTTTACCAATTCCATGCACTGAAACTTTGCATAGAACATAAATTGAAAATAAGCTAACCATGTGGACAGAGGACCAAAAAAGAGAGAAAGCAGCAAAAAGGAGAAAAGAAACAAAATTCTTTAGGTGCAAATACAACTTCACCTGCACTTAAACTGCTATCTGTTTTTGTTTTTTTTCTCCTTCTCCTTCTCCTTCTCCTTCTCCTTCTCCTTCTCCTTCTCCTTCTCCTTCTCCTCCTTCTCCGTCTCCGTCTCCATCTCCTTCTTCTTCTTCTTCTTCTTCCTTCTACTGAGAATTGAACCCAGAGGCATTCTTCCTCCATGCTGCACCCCCAGTCCTGTTTTATTTTTATTTTGAAACAGGGTCTCACTAGGTTGATGAGAGTCTCACTACTTGCTGAGGCTGTCCTCAAACCTGTGATCCTCCTGTCTCAACCTCACAAGTACTGGGATTACAGGAATGTGCCACCTCCCGGGTTGCAGTCTGTTCTTCTGAGAACTTGCATCTTCTTTTAGCCACAGGAACATTTGTCATCATGCAAGTATTGGTTGCTCTCCACTTATGTATGTGTTTCCCACTGCAGATTAAGAGCTGCATTTAAACTCCTTGAACCTTTTTCATGAAGGTACTGCCCTCCCAAAAGTTTCCTCTCTCACTTCTTTCTTTTCTTTTTAAAATAGAAATCTCTTTCCTCTCATCACTCCCTCTACTTTCATCCTTTCCATTCATCCCCTGGCAATTTTCAGGTAGTTTTCCAAATTGAGTCCTACACCTAATACTAGTGATCCATCCTTCCTCCTTTCCTTGTCTTTCTTCTGTGATATAGCCAAATGCCCGTTGAGGTTTCTAAACGTGCAGCTTGGGAAAAACTGGAATATTGGCACTGGTAAAGCCATGTCAAGAAACTCTCCTAGGTATGACAAAGTAGCCCATACTATTTACTTTAAAAAAAGGAAATGAAAATACATTTCTTTATATTTCTGGTGGCATCTAGGAAATAGGCTATTTTGTACTGTCTGACAAACTTTATACTATATCATTTTCTACATTGCATTAGAAAAAATAATTTTATATGGCGCACCACCTGCAGAAAGTACAAAAATGTTCAAGCTATCCTTGACCTGGAAAGTACTATATTGGGGATGTCTAATAAAGCCAATCTTTGGTATTTCAATCTGTCGTTAATTCTAGAATGACTATTTTGGCCTATCTAAAAATTGAATTTTATTCATCTCTTATTAGGTTTAGGTCAGTGTTACTTGTAATTACAAGATCCACTACTTTATGTAATTTCACAAATATTAAATGCAATAATTATTTAATTTTTATAATAGTAATGAGATAAGCTTAGGAAAAGATTTTATACTAAGATTAAATAATCATACTGAATACAAATTGGAAAAACACATATAATTACTACTGATAGAAATAAGATAAATCATGGATTTGATCCATAGCAATAATAGACTAATAATTATATAATCTACTTATAAATTGGAAACATACATTACCAAAAAGCACTATACACTATCATGACGATAGTGAATTTGAACTTCCTGTCACTCTTAGAGTTAATGACAAACATTTCAAGTTTTTGAATAAACATGTGAAACACAGAGAGGATTACTACCATTTTCACGGCCCATTACCTGTCTTCAACTAGTTATTTGTAATGACAAGTTCATTCCTTCTCAAGTTAGCAAGGATATTGATGAGGAGAAATTATCATCTTCTAAAAAAGGATATTTTTCCACTTCTTATACCATATGACAGCCTTAAGTAGGTTCACTGTAACAACCTTGGAACAAAGAGATTATTGTCTCCATTTTAAATCTTGTTAAACTAAATTCCAGAGAGTGCAAGCTATCTGCTCTGAGTCAGAACAATTGGAAATTCCCATCATATATTGTTATTTGACTTCTTGATGATTGTCATTCTGATTGGGGTTATATGGAACCTCAGAGTAGTTTTGATTTGCATTTCCCTGATTGCCAATGATGTTGAACATTTTTTCATGTTTTTATTAGCCATTTGTATTTCTTCTTTTGTGAAGTGTCTATTCAACTCAGTTGCCCATTTTTTGATAAGGTTATTTATTTTTTTAGTGTAAAGTCTTTTAAGTTCTTTGTATATTCTAGATATTAGTCCTCTGTCAGAGGGATAGCTGGCAAAGATCTTCTTCCATTTCATAGGCTTTCTTTTAGACTCTTGATGGTTTCCTTTGATGTGCAGAAACTTTTTAGTTTAATGCCATCCCACTTATTGATTCTTGTTTTAATTTCTTGGGCTTTGGGGGTCTTGTTGACATTTCTACCTGTGCCTATATGTTAGAGTGTTGAACCTATGCCCTCCTCTAGTAATTTCACCATCTCTGGTCTAACTCAAGGTCTTTGATCCATCTCGAGTTGACTCTTGTGCAAGGTGAGAGGTAAGGGTTTAGTTCCATTTTTCTACAAATGGATAATCAGTTTTCCCAACACCATTTGTTGAAAAGGATGTCTTTTCTCCAACATATGTGTCTGGCTTCTTTGGCAAGGTTGTGGGAAAATAGGAACTCTTCTAACACTGTTGGTGGGAGTGCAAACTAGTTCAGCCACTATGGAGATCAGTATGGAGATTCCTTAGAAAACTGGGAATGGATCCACCATATGATCCGACTGTACCACTCCTGGGTATCATTCCAAAGGGATTGAAACCAGAGAACTAACTACAGTAATATATGCATACCCATGTTCATAGCAGCACAATTCACAATAGCCAAACTATGGAACCAACCAAGATGTCCATCAACAGATGAATGGATTACAAAACTATGGGAAATACACATAATGGAATTCTACTCAGCAATAAGGAAGAACAAAATTATGTTTTTTGCAAGAAAATGGGAGGACCTGGAGATCATTATGTTAAGTGAGATCAGTCAATCACAGAAAGAGAAGAGTCATATATTCTCTCTAATATGTGCAAGTTAGGAAGTAATTGGGATACCAGAGGGACTCCAGACAATGTAGGAGAAGCCTCAGGGAGGCAGGGAGGTGGTCTAAGGGAAGGGGAAGGGGAAGAGTGAGGTTCATTAATGGAGTTACTACCATTGACTAAGTGTACATATGAGAATATACCAATGTCAATCTCAGTACTCTATATTGGGAAGGGAGGGAAATGGGGGGGTACCAAGTGCTGTGTGCATGTACATTACTGTCAACAAGATTTTCATTATGATGTGAAACTATAATGCACCAATAAAAGCACATAAAAAGAAAATAAATTCCCATCATAATACACCCCTAGTTTGTCTGACTGGTCTTCCTCACCATGATGCCTTTACTCAAGGAGCCCACTAACATGCTCCTCTCTCCTGCTTGATAAACAACTTACACATGTGCTCCTACTCATCACAAACATTGCACTGTTGGCTTAATAAGGGACTACTTCTATTTTTAATATTACTATTTCCACTCTATAACCAAGAGGACTATCTCTGTGGTGGAAAGTTATCTAAGAATCATTCAACTGGTGTTCTGGTCTACAGCCCACATAATTGCAGTGGATACCATCATGCACCACCAGCTTACCCCCCAGTTTCTCTGAGTGTTGACAGCTAAGAGTTTTCAGTGAATAGTTCTCCAACTCTTGCCAAAACTCATACTCCATTTCCCAGAGCAGTGTTCCATCCAAGGACTGGTTTATATGAGACTGTAAAGACCCTTGCATCAATCTCAACAACTTTTAAAGGTCATCCCACCACCAGGGCTCCTAGTAGGATTGGCTGAGTCCTCTTACAAAACTTCACAGCAGGTAACTGTCCCTCTGCCAGGTTTTGCTTCCATGACTCTTATCCTGCCTAAAGGTGTTTCCTGGAAAATTTCCCTGTGGAATTTCTGCATGCAAATTTTCATCTCAGAAGCTACTTCCTGAAGAAACCAATCTGAATCAGTTAGTGCTGGAAGTGGTTTGAGAAAGCAACTTTAACATGGGATTTTAAAACTGAATCACCTGCTGGCTAGCTGGCAAGAATGAACCCATCACTAGGGGTTAATGTATAGGTGTAGTTTTTGTAGGTGATCAGATTACAATTATTAAAATTTTTACTTGTGAAATGGGATGGTATATCTGTAGATAGAAGTGCACTTTGAGAAAGACAGGGGAATGATGATTATAAGGTTGATGGAGTTTGATGGCTATTATTGGAGGAAATTGGTAATTTGAAAAGGGGCAATGAAAGACTGAAGGGTGATTAATTGCCAACTAAAGACAAAATGCAAAATATAGATAGGCTCAATGGAAGCATATAAAAACATTCTCATCTCTTGTAGCTAGGGAGTTTTCTCTGCCTTCAATCTACTGCTGCTTCTAGCTCATCCACTTCAATTAACATGATGTCACTGATGTAGTGAACACAGGTATTATTCTGGGAGATAGCTTGATAGTCCTACTATGTCTTAGACTCTAGCTACCTTCCCATTATTTCAGACTACTTGTGCCAAGAAACCAACAGACAAAGATGAGAAATTCATGTGTTGGAGTTAGGGATGCTGTTGTATGGTTGAGACGGTGAATAATATGTTTATTACCAAGTAACTGTACACAAATTACTTATTCCCTATGACTTAATTTCCTCAATCTGTAAAATAGTCTAATAGTTGTAATAATAAGCTTCTTATGGGAATTAAATACATTCATACATGTAAAAATATTAGCACAGTTCTTAGTATATAATACTATACATGTGCTATGTAGTATCAGTTGTCATTGTAGTTTCTATGAATTAGACTCAAATTGCACTGGTCACATTTTAAATATTCTTCTTTTTCTTCTTCCTTTTTTATTGTGTTGCTGTAAGATTTCCTTTCACCTTGTGAACTTGTGCAAGTAAAATATTTTTTTCAGAAACCATCAATTTACTGCTAATCTTTGATCCACAGTTTAGTTGATACTGCCACACTAATGATGGATGATGACCATGGTTCTCATATGGGTGGCTGAATCTTCCTAAGTATGATTATTGGGGAACATGAGGGCCAGAAAGATTATTTCTTAGCTTTTCTACTGAGAACTCAAAACCACAAAATATAACTTAACTTTGCTACTCATGAGATTTTCTACCTAATTATTACACTATTGTTTTTTTTTTCTTGTACTAACGATTGAATACAGGCCATTCTACCTCCAAGTTACACCCCCAGCCCTTTTTTATTTTGTGTTTTGAGACAGGGTCTCCCTACATTGCTGAGAGTCTCTCTACTTTGCTGAGGCTGTTCTTAAACCTGTGATCCTCCTGTCTCAGCCTCCCACATACTGGTATTACAGGTGTGCACCACCATGCCCGGACATGATTATACTATTCTTTGTAGAACATAGAAATATCTAAAAGCTTCAACTGATGGTTTACAATATTGATAGCCTAAATGTTGGGTAATCAAACTATTTCCTAGGTCAATATATTTCAAATTGGAGGCAGGACATGTTTAAGAATCATAAGAAAGTTTTATTATACTTCAATTTTGCTTTCCCAACCTCATCCCATTTTATATTGTAAGCATTTTCATTCTGCAATAGGCAAGAATATTGGATATGGACAATTGGGAAATTCCCAGTTAATTCTGTCAACTCCCCTGAATAGGACACACTCCTTACTCCTTCATTCAAAGGTCCAGATTCTCTTCTCTCGTTCTGTCCCTAACTCTGTTCTTAGGAAAGTCACTCTGACTCAATAAACCTATGTCTAGATTGCCTTCCACACTTTTTTTTTTTTTTTTTTTTTTTTTTTGCGGTACCAGGGATTGAACGCACAGGCGTTCTACCTCTGCGCTACGCCCCCGGCCCTATTTTTTTTTTATGCTTTATTTTGAAACCGGGTCTCACGAGGTTGCGGAGGGTCTCACTAAGGAGAGAGAGAGAGAGAGACAGAGAGAGAGAGACAGAGCGAGAGCTGAGGCTGGCCGCGAACCCGGATCCTCCGGTCTCCGCCTCCCAAAGTACTGGGATTACAAGTGTGCACCACCACGCCCGGCTCCTTCCACACTTCTTGAGGTTTTTCCTACCACGTTAGATGCAATATGATCTTCTCATTATCTGAAATGCCTCAAAACCCTCTCTGAACTTTCTGTTTTATTATCCCTGGAATATCCTTTCCTGACAAGCAAAAGGTTGCTTGCTCTTTTTTTCTATCCTTTGATAGAATTTTACTAAGGCAGGCACTCCAATACATTTTAGCTAGTTGACCGTTGTTCTTTCATCTTTCCAATGTCTTCCCTGAGGACACATCTCTGCCTCATTCAGTCATGTATCCCTAGCATCTACTCCACAATAGCAAAAGCTTATTATGTATTTTTCAATTTTCCTTTGTACAGTTAAAATAATACAGTGAGATGATTCTCCCCTTTTCTATATATAAGAATTACCAGAGAAATTTACTTAAAAATTTGAGTCCCTACCTCTTTCATAAGATAATTTATTCATTGTATCGGGAAAGGAGTTAAGTAATCTGTCTTTTCAAAACCCATCCTACTGATATCTAATAATGATGCCCATTAGAATAATTGAAAAAACAGCCTAGTCCATAACACCCAGATAACAGGAACTATTATAAAACTGAGCCAGGCTAGTTACATAGGTGATGTTCATGACTTGTGTCTTCCAACACAGAAAGGCTGATGTTTTAGTCTCCATTTAAGAGGCTACCTGTCCAACCCCAAATAATGTTAGTCTGTTAATTGCAGACTAACTTTTGTATGCCCATTTTCTAAACCCATGCATGTTTTTTCCCTTAGGAGTATATATTTTTTCTGTCAGGTGTGGTGGCACATGGCTATAGTCCCAGTACTTGGGAGACTGAAACAGGAAGATCGCAGGTTCCAGGATAGCCACAGCAACTTCATGAGACCCTCAGGGATCCTGCTTCAAAATAAAAAATAAAAAGGGCTGGGGGTGTAGCTCAGAGGTAGAATGCCCCTGTGTTCAATCTCCAGTACCAGAAAAAAAAACTATAGCTTTTTTTCTTATGGAAAAGTTACTCTAAAATTGATATTCTAATCATCTTTACTGTATTTACTGATGATTTTTAGAGTGAGTCAAATATATTTAGTTATGATTACTTTAAATAACCTTCTAAATTCAATTTCTAGATAATATGCTTATCCCCAATTCCTAGTGATACTTTTAAATATCTCTAATTGTTTGGGTCATACATCCCATAACCATTATCATAAAATTAAGCAAGCCTTTAATCTCTCTGATCCTTTGAAGTTAGAGTAGCAATAAATGGCCTACTTGAATTTGTTTTTGTAAATAAAAGCAATGTCATACAAAATATGTGTAGTTATTTTTTACTAATGTAAATTCCTTTAAGTAAAGAAGTTTTAACTTTGTTGTAGAGTTTGGTAGCTCACTTCTGTTAGACTGCAGTGTCTAGGAAGGGTACTATGTTGGTCAGAATTGTTTCTATAACAAAATACCCAAGATAAGTAACTTATAAGGAAGAAAGGTTTGTTTTGACTCTTGGTTTCAGATGGTTCATTCCACGGTTGTTTAGACCCTTGCCTTTAGACCTATCAAGGCAGCACGTCATGGTAGAAGTGCATAACAGAAAAGGTTGTTTATCTTATGGCAGTGTGATAGTTGGTCTGGTTTGTCAACTTGACTCACCCCAGATCATGTGACTTTGGTTGTGTAACAGCAGATTGAACCGGAAGTCCTGCCCTAAATGTGGGTAGCAGGGTTCTGATAGGTGCAGGACTTGGATACAAGAAGGAGAAAGCCACGCGCATAGAGGGAGCCGTGACTCTTCCTGAAGAGAATGCATCTGCTTTCCTCTGAGATCGTCAGTCTGCAATTTTACCGTTTCCTTGAGGAGCTTCTTGATCTTCTGCTCTCGTCTGGGATCGTCGGCCTCCAGCCTTCGAACTGAAGCTTTGCCGTCGTTTCTCTGAGGAGCTTCCTTGTCTTCACATCTTGTACTGGACTGAATTGGTGGTTGCTTCAATCCTGAGGCTCCAGCTCTTGGACCGCCCGACCAACTGCTGATTCCTCTGATTCTTCGCATGCAGTCGAAACTCGGGACTGCATTGTGAGCTGATCCAATAAATCCTTTTTTTTTCCCCTTCATTCTGTGAATTCTGTTGATCTGGTGAACCCTGACCAATACAAATATTGGTACTGGAGCAGGGTACGGAGTAACAGAATTCACAAGAATATCTTCTTTTGGTTGGTTTTCTGGCTTCTGGAGCTGGCTCTCCAATTTGATTAAGCCTAACGTGAGTGACGGCCATCTTTCAATTAGTAGGGAAGGTACTGACTCTCCGTGGTGTGAACTTTTTAAAACTATACAAAAGGTGGACCCTTTCGATTACCCTAACTCTCCTCTTGTGAAGAGCAAAGAGTTTAGTGATTCTATATTTCATATTTTTGACCATTTTACAAATGTTAAGGAATATACTGATGTTGGCTGGTTACTCCTGGCATCACTGGAGAAATTAGCGTGGGAAAATGATAAGCTCCAGGACTGTATATAACACCTAACAGTTAGCCGGTGCGCATTGAGAGAGAGTCTTGTCTCCTGTAGTCGTAGAATGGAGATTGCTGAAGATCAGACACAGGCCCTCATCCTGAGATTGGCTGATTTGCAAGGTAAGGTTCATTCTCGGCCTAGACAGGTGTCTGCAGTTAAGGTGAGGGCTCTGATAGGAAAACCATGGGATCCTGAAAAATGGAACAGGGATATCTGGAAGGACTCTGAAGAGGTTGGGGACATTGAATCTGAGCATTCTGAGGGGTTTGTCCTGCCAGTAGATGAGGACTCCCCACCCTCTACAGAATTGGCTCTCCACCTTCCCCTGGGGGAAATGCTCCAGCATTGCTTAGGGCGACAGAGCAAGGTAATGCTGATACCCTTCAGGACCCACCTACCCCACCCATTTTCACTTCCAGGCCTGTAACTAGGAGCAAGTCTAAGCGGGCCCCTAGAGGTGAGGTACAGGTTGTGACCCATGAGGAAGAACGCTATACCCAAAAGGAACTTATTGAGTTTTCTAACTCATTCAAACAGAGGTCTGGGGAATATGTATGGGAATGGATTTTAAGGGTGTGGGATAATGGTGGGAATAATTAATATACGATTAGATCAGGCTGAATTTGTTGATATGGCCCCATTATGCAGAGATTCTAAATTTAATGTAGCAGCTTGTAATATTAAAAAGGGGACTAATAGTTTATTTGGTTGGTTGGCTGAGGTATGGAAGATGGCTTACTGTAGGTGATTTGGAAATGCCTGACATCCCTTGGTTTTCTGTGGATGAGGGGATTCAAAGGCTGAGGAAGCTTGGAATGCTGGAGTGGATTTGCCGTTTGGGGCCTTCTCCTCCACAGTGGACACGTCCTGAGGATGTTCCCTTCTCCCGTACTTTAAGAAATAAATTTGTGAGGGGGGCACCATCATCCTTGAAGGGCTCTGCTGTTGCTATCCTCTGTATGCCAGAACTTACGGTGGGAGATGCAATTGACCAATTATTAGATTTAGGTGTTATGGGTATTCTTGGTTCCTGTAACAAGGGTCAGGTGTCAGCTCTCAATCATCAGAGGCAAGGAAGTCGCACCTATTATAATGGACAGCAGAGGAGGAGCGATGAGCAGAGGGGCTTGACTCGTGCAGATTTATGGCGTTGGCTGATTGCTCATGGTGTCCCCAGAAGTTAAATGGACAGGAAACCCACCAAATTCCTATTGAATTTGTATAATCAGAAAAATTCCAGGATGGCAAGTGTCTCAGACCCTCCAGGAATGAAGGTGTGGGTCACCCCTCTGGGTAAAGAACCTAGACCTGCCGGAGTGCTGGCTGAAGGTAGAGGAAATGCAGAGTGGGTAGAAGAAGAAGGTAGTTTGGAGCTACCTCGCCCTGGGAAAATAGTGAATCAAAAACAATATTGCATTCCTTAAGGGATTGCAGAGATTAGTGCCACTATCAAGGACTTGAAAGATGCAGGGGTGGTGGTTCCCACCACGTCCCCATTTAACTCTCCTATTTGGCCTGTGCAAAAGAAAGATGGAATAAGTATTAGGAATAAGTATCACTCAAAAAGCCCTGCCTCCTATTCAGGGAAGTGACTGGTGTGTTTCCGGTTGTACGTGGGATAGCTTTACTATGTTAGGCGAGATTTTGATATTGTTATTATATTGATTTAAAAAGACAAGGTTAGGAGTCAAGTTGACAAGGGGTGGACTTGCGATAGTTGGTCTGATTTGTCAACTTGACTCACCCCAGATCATGTGACTTTGGTTGTGTAACAGCAGATTGAACCGGAAGTCCTGCCCTAAATGTGGGTAGCAGGGTTCTGATAGGTGCAGGACTTGGATAAAAGAAGGAGAAAGCCGTGCGCATAGAGGGAGCTGTGACTCTTCCTGAAGAGAACGCATCTGCTTTCCTCTGAGATCGTCAGTCTGCAATTTTGCCATTTCCTTGAGGAGCTTCTTGATCTTCTGCTCTCATCTGGAATCGTCAGCCTCCAGCCTTCGAAGTGAAGCTTTGCCGTCGTTTCTCTGAGGATCTTCCTTGTCTTCACATCTTGTACTGGACTGAATTGGTGGTTGCTTCAATCCTGAGGCTCCAGCTCTTGATCCGCCCAACCAGCTGCTGATTCCTCTGATTCTTCGCATGCAGTCGAAACTCGGGACTGCATTGTGAGCTGATCCAATAAACCCTTTTTTTCCCCCTTCATTCTGTGAATTCTGTTGATCTGGTGAACCCTGACCAATACAGGCAGCCAGGGAGTAAAGAAAGAGAAGTGGCTGTGGCTCCAATACCCCCTTCAAGGACACACCCACATGATCTAACTTCCTTCCAGTAGGCTCCACTTATTAAAGGTTCCATCACTTCTCAATAGCACCATGGGCTGGGGCCCTAGTCCAACTCATGGACCTCAGGGGACATTTAAAATCTGCACTATAACAAGTGCTATGAATTTGCACATGGCACACAAAGGCATTTTATTTGCATATGCACACACATTTACTGTATCTGCTTGCCAACATTAGATGAGATGAAAGGGAATACCTTTACACATTGCAAGGGAAACTAGAGAAACTTAGAAAAGAGGCTGTCTTGCACCACCATCATCAGGCACTATCTAGACAATTCTACACAAACTTTCACTGGCAACAGAAAAAAGCAAGTTTCCATCTGCACAGAAAATAAGCAAACTCAAGGAGAACTAAAGTGACAGAATGTGCCCAGAAAAATATTAAATAAAAAGACATATTTGAATAAGAAGAGAAAACTAGGGAGAGATTCTCATTCCCCAGAAAGTTCAATAAATAAACTTGTACAAAATGCCTGTTTTTTTCTCTTCCCTCCCAACCAGTTGTTTCAAATAAATGTATGGAGACAAAAGGGCTAACATTTCAGTTTCTACTTATTGACATTTAAGTGGATTTTCATAAGTGAAATATGTTAAATAGCCTAAACTTTATGATATCTAGTTGACATTACAGTTTAATTTTCAGAAGATAAGGAAAAGCAGCAATTCCATCCTGTAGAATCACTAGGATAAAATAACCTCTAAGAAAATGATCAGTGCAGTAGCTTTTTGTAATTTATCTCTAGATCATCAAAAACTAAAACAGTAGGAGATTTGGTGATGGAAAAAATAAAACATTAAATTGAGAAAAGATTTAATTTTCACAAAATCTGTTAATCTACATAAACAAGAATCTTTAAGATGTTGTCCTGGTAGATTTTAACATTTAGGATAGATTATTCACTTACAAAATCCTCAGCAACTGAAGGATCTGCTACTTAAAGAATTAAGAACTTTGTAGATTATTCTTTTTATTGCTCTCATTCTAATTTACTAAAGGCTGTTAGTAGCAAGTCAATCAACTGCTATTAACCTCAGTTTCTTCGTCATTTTCAAAACATGAATAAGCCCTACCAATCTGGGGCCTTCATTAAACTAGTATATGATAAATTAAACATGGTCACAGAATGGTTGTTATTCCTCCTATTGAGAAGTGGAATCAAATTCCCTTTAAATGAATGTCAACTGGCTTTAGGACTTGCTTGAGTAGTAGAATGTAAAAAGGATACTATGGAACTTCTGAGGTTAACCCACTCCCAAAAAATATTGCATCTTCTGCCTGAAACTATTGAAATACTTCTGGAGAAAATCAACTGTGCATAGAAAAAGTTCCTAAGCTGAACATGGTGGCACACCCCTATAATCCCAGTACTTGGGAGGCTAAGACAGGAGGATCACAGGTTCAAGGACAGCCTCAGCAATGAAGCAAGACTCAGCAACCTAGCAAGACACTGTTTCAAAAAAACAAAAAATAGAGATAGATAAGGGTGTAGCTCAGAGGTAAAATGCCCCTGGGTTCAATCATCAGTAACACACACACACACACACACACACACACACACACACATCCCACTAACCTAAGACTGTGCCATACTGTAAGGAAGCCTAAGCCAGCCATGTGGTCACATGAAGAGAGAATGATAGACAACTAATTCTTCCATGTTCTAGCCTCCCAGGCCATGTGCCAGATATGTGCATGAAGAAACTTCAGATGACTCCTGCACCAGCTACCATTTGACTGGAATCACAAAGGAGCCCCCAGACAAGAACTGCCCAGGTTTGGGGAGAGAAAAAAATTACATAACCAATCCAGGCAATGTGAAATGTGAGAAAAATAATTAATTTTGTTAATTCACTAAGTATGGAGTGGTTTATTACATAACAATAGATAAATGGAAAAGTATAAAAGCTTTGTAGAACTCTGCTTTCCTAGACCATATTTCTCAACTGGGTTCTGTAGGACTCTGGGTTTCTGTGAGCTATTGCTAGGAGTTTTACATTAGAGATAATTTTTTAAAAGCATAATTTTGGAACTTTACAAACTGTGCAGTGCTTATATTAACATGATGGGCAGTGACTCACCAACTTCTGAAAGGAATTTCATTATTGGCCACATACAGATGCAAACAGTAAACTGTCTTCATTTGGTTGAGTCCATTCTCCATTTGGAGCATGACAGCATGTTGGCAGTAAGTTTTTTCTATATTACAAGAAGGAAATGATGGTGGGTTGACAACAATAACTTGTCCTTCCCATTCATTTTCTTGATTTCTTATTAATATATCACCAACTGGTGGATGGGAACAAAAATATCTGTAGGAATACTAGAAAGATATTAGCCAGATTTTGTTAATATTTTCTAAAGATGAATAGTTGCAGAACATTGGTCTATAGAACTTGGAGAACATTTTTTATCACATGAACCAGTTGAACATGTCTCTGTGAGGCCCTCATGAAAATTTTTTGATGAGTGACATGATTCTTGAATGTAAAAGGAAACAGTATTTGTAAAAAATTTCCTTGCAAAACAAGTGATAAGTACACACATTGGGGAAAGCACAGTTGTTTCAATAACTGGTGCTGGGAAATGTGAATATTCACATGCAGAAGAGTGAAATGAGGCCCTTGTCTTGCTCCAGTTACAAAATGAACTCAAAATGGAATAAGGACTTAAATATAAGGCATGAAACTACTAAAAGAAAACAGGGAAATATTTCAGAACATTGGAATGGGTAAGGATTTTCTTGGAGGAGACCCTAAAAGCACAGGAAACAAGAATGAAAATAGATAAATGGGATTACATCAATAGGTAAATGGGATTACTGAAAGCAAAAATAGACAAATGGGATTACATCAAACTAAAGAGCTTCTGGCTGGGCGTGGTGGCGCACACTTGTAATCCCGGTACTTGGGAGGCAGAGACAGGAGGATCCGGGTTCGCGGCCAGCCTCAGCTACTTAGTGAGGCCCTCCACAACTTCGTGAGACCTGGTTTCAAAATAAAGGATAAAAAATAGGGCCGGGATCCCCAGTACCGCAAATAAATAAATAAATAAATAAAAATAAAGAGCTTCTGCACAGCAAGCAATCAACATTGTAAAGAGATAGCCTATGAAATTGGAGAAAAATACATGAAATCCCTATATTTGATGAAGGGTTAATATCTAGAATATATAAAGAATATAAGCAACTCAATGGTAAGAAAACAAATAACTCTGAATTTTAAAATGGGCTATAGACCTAAATAGACATTTCTTGAAAGAAGACATACAAATGGACAAGTAGGTAAAAGAATCATCCACATCACTAAAAATCAGAAAAACACAAATCAATACCACAATGAAATATCACCTCATTCTAATAAAAAAAATACTATTATAAAAAAGACAAAAAAAAAAGCAAGTACTGGCTAGAATGTGAAGAAAGGGGAATGCTTGCATACTGTCCGTGGGAATGCAGATTATCACAGCCATTATAGAAAACAGTATGGAGGTTCTTCAAAGAACTAAAAGTAGATTTGCCTTATAAGCCAACTATCTGACTTCTGAGTATATATCCAAAGGAAATAAAATTGTACGTCAAAGTTATATGCACTCCCATGTTCATTTCAGCTTCACCAACCATAGCCAGTGTATGAAGTCAACCTACGTGTTTAAAAAGAGATTGGATAAAGAACATGTGGTCTGTATGCACAATGGAATACTATTCAGCCAAAAAAAGAATGAAATACTTATTATTTGTGACAACATGAACAAACATGTAGAACATTATGTTAAGTGAAATAAACCAGACACAAAAAGACAAACATTACATGTTCTTTCTTATATGTCGAAGCTAAAAAAAAAAGTCAACCTGATTGTACAGTAGTGGTCACTAGAGATCAAAAGGGTAGATAAAGTGAGGATGGATAATAGCTACTAAAACTCAGTTAAAAGAAATAAGTTCTGGTGTCCTTAGCACAGAGGGATGGCTACACTTCATAGTAACCTGTTGTGTTTTTATGAAGATCTAGAAGACAAGAGTTCAAAGACTCTGGACATAAATGATAAAGATATATGAATGCTAATTACCCTGATTTGATCAATGTATACAGTACACATGTGCTGAAATAGCATGCTGTGTCCTATTAATATGTACAATTAATACATGTTAATAAAATATTTAAATTAAACAAGAAATAAAAATTAAAAATAAATATGTATAAAATATGGAATGACTGGAGCTAGTTAACTATGTCACATAATTATATTTCTTGTTAGGACACATAAGATCCACTCTCTTCATAATTTTTAAGAATATAATTCATTGTTATTAACTATACTCACCATGTTATACAATAGATATCTTGAACTTACTCCTTTATCTAACTTAAATTTTGTACCCTTTGTCCAACATCTCACCAAATTAAGTCCCTTGCCACTCACCCCCATTCCTAGTAATCACTAGTCTACTCTCTACTTCTCTATTTTCAACTGTTTTATTTAGAATCCACATGTAAGTGAAATCATGTGGTATTTATTTTTCTATGCCCGGTTTGTCCATGTTGTCCATGTTGTCACAAATGATAAGATTTCATTCTTTTTATGACTGATAGTATTCCACTGTGTGTGTGTGTGTGTGTGTGTGTGTGTGTGTGTGATTTTCTTTGTTCAATCATTCACTGAAGTGTATCTGGGTTGATTCCATATTTTGGCTATGGTTGAGTGAAGCTAAAGTGAACAGTGAAGTGCAGATGTCCTTGACATACTAATTTTATTTCCTTTGGATATACACCCAGAAGTTGGAGAGCTGGGTTATGTGGCAAATCTATCTTTAGTTCTTTAAAGAGCCTCCATGCTATTTCCCATAATGGCTGTCATAATGCTCATTGCCACCAACAGTGTACAGGGGTTCCTGTTTCTCCACATTCTTGCCAGCACTTGCTATCTTTTGATTTTTTTATAATAGTCATTCCTCTTGGAATGAAGTGATATCTCATGTGGTTTTCATTGGTATATATCTGATGATCAGTGATGTTGATTATTCTTTTATATACCTGTTGGCCTGTTGTATGTATATTTCTTTCAGCAAATATCCTTGTAGATCTATTGTCCATTTAAAAATCAGTTATATTTATTTTTACTGTTGAGTTGTCTGAATTCTTCATATATTTTGGATATTAACCCTTTATCAAATATATGGCTTTCATGTTTTCTCTAATTTCATAGATTATCTCTTTACAAGGTTGATCATTTACTTTGATGTGCAAAAGTTTTTTAGTTCGATGTAATCCCGTTTGTCCTTTCTTTTTCTCTTTTCTGCAGTCCTAGGGATCAAACCCAGGTCCTCGTGCATGATAGGTAAGTGCTACACCACTGAGTTACATCACCAGCATCATTTTTCTACTTTTGCTTTTATTTCCTGGTCTTTTAGGTACATGGCTAAATAAAAAAGAAAAAGAAAAGAGATCAATAACCAGGACTGTGCCCTGGGGCTTTTCTCTAATGTTTATTCCAGAAATTTTATAATTTTAAGTCTTATATTTAGTCCTTAATTCATTTTGAATTGATTTTTTTAATATGGTGTGAGATAAGAATCTATTTTCAGTTTTTGATGGTACTCTTTTTTTAGTTTATCACTCTAGAGCAACCTTTCCTAATCTTTTTATCCTGCAAGAATACTCAAAATAATGTTCAGGCTCAGGGAAGCTATGCATAAAACTTTTGTATCTATATCTCACAGTATATTTGCCTAATTTGCAAATTATAGATATAATAATCCAAAAATAAACACCAGCGTTCTTTTGAGTCAAAATGACATTTTTAAATATGGTTATACTTATTACGGCCAACTTATTAGCCTTTTCTTTCTGCCTGGTTTCTTCTCCCCATACAAACTTTAAATGTTAATGCAACTCAATATTGTAGGTGAAATTTTTTCTTCCTTTTTAAAAAAATTCTACATGACTTTTTAACCTTATCCACATTGACCAGAAAGTCTCATCACATTTTCCTTCAACATTACATGCTAATGAGATAGAGTAAAACTATGTATGTTGCAAGGGTAGTTTTTCTTTGCTTAAAATGGAAAGCGACTTTTAGTCAAACTTTCTTAAAAAACAGGTAGTTGTTCATTTTACCTTTCATAAAATTGATCACTTTCTTTTTGTTTTAAATGTTTTAATAACTCAAAAACATCAATAAAAATTTCTGTTAAATAACTGGTTAAGCCAAAATCATGTTTATTTCTTCTAAAAGTAATCTTGGTAGATTTAACTTAAATGAAGGCTACGAATTTGTTTCACTGATACAATGGAGAGTAGGAAAATTTTTTGACACTACGCAATGATGGAACCGTAAAGCCACAACTCAAAACATATTGAATAAAAATGTAGCCCAAGGTACAAATAGGTACAAATTTTATACAATTTTTAAAAGTTTATCTAATTAGTAACATGATAATATTATCCTAGAAATATCAAAATTATACACATGCATTGCTGACTTAATCTTACATGTTTACATATCAGAAAATTGTAATATTTGAAACTAAATTTAAAAAGCAAAATTTTATCTCTTTAAGGTGAAAACCTATGATTTTTCTTATGTTTTATGTTTTTGAAGCACAAATAATTTATGGTTTGAACTATATGCATATAAGCACACAATAATAACATTCACATTCACAACTAAAATTAGGTCATTTGACCCTATATTTTGGAAGTTTGATCAGGGGGAAGAAGTCTGACCACATATGTATGAAAAAGCAAAGGAAAATGTCCATTGCTTCCCTATAATAGTAGGAATTTGCTTAGAGAAGATCAATGCATTTCCTCCTATGCATATAATCAGGTGTGCTTCAAAGGTTACTTTTCCTTTTCTGCCAAATTTATGTTCTGAGATGACAAGAAAATTCAGAGAAATCCTTTACCCAGTATACATCTGTAACCATCCAGGTGGGTTCTATGATACTTGAATGATTTTCAACAGGAATTGAGACCTATTAATCTCTTTTCCTACTCTCATGGCCAAGCGGCAAGGGAAATATTTTTAAATTTCTTTTTAAAAATATTTAAACTTATTTTATTTTAATCTATACATAAGAACATAAAAATTATAAATATTAGTGAGATACCATGTCATGTTTTAATACATGCAAACATTGTGTTATGTTTTTTATTTATGTGTTTTAAGGGGGTTGTTTTATTTCGTTTTGCTTGCTGTTTTTGTTGTTGTTTGTTTTTGCTTTGTTGTGCTGGGGATAAAACCTAGAGCCACACACATGCTAGCAAGCATTCTACCATTAGCTATACCCCCAGCTCTATATAGTATAATGTTTAAATCAGATTAAACTTACCTATCTCCTCAACATTAATCTTTTTTTTTTTTTTGCGGTACCGGGGATTGAACCCAGTGGCGTTTTACCACCGAGCCACATCCCCGGCCCTATTTTTTATCCTTTATTTTGAAACCGGGTTTCACGAAGTTGCAGAGGGCCTCACTAAGTAGCTGAGGCTGGCCGCGAACTGGGATCCTCCAGTCTCCGCCTCCCAAGTACTGGGATTACAAGCATGCGCCACCATGCCCAGCTAATCATTTCTTTATAGTGAAAACATTCAAAATCCTTCTAGCTTCTTGAAACATACAATTTGTTGTTATTTTCTATACTCACCCTACTCTACAATGGCACACCATCATTTCCTTCTCCTATTCAACTATAACTTAGTATGTACTTGTCAACCTTTCTCCATTATCATTTTCCTCCTACTCTCCCTATACTTTAGCAGCCACCGTTCTACTCTTGACCTCTGTGAGATCAACTTTTTTACGTTCCATATATGAGTGAGATCATGCAGTACTTGTCTTTTCCACACTTTATGTCCCCTTCTACCACAGACAGCCCTTGTTACCCATCATTGCTGGGTCCACAAGCATGCCAAGGAAACATCCACCATACCCTAGTGCCAACACTTCCATTGCCAGAGTGCCCACAAAGCAGCCACCACACTCTTACTGCACCATACCCACCTGGGCCACTAGAATACCTCTCATGGCCCCAAGAGACAGAGGGCTTTCTGATCCTGCTACTACATGCACCATGGCTAAACTCACTGATGACAGCTGGAGAAGCTACAGGGAGATTATGACATGGGACCCAACTGGAAGCAAAGCCAATACAGCTTACCAACTGATACCCAAGGACACATCTTCAGGAGAAAGTTGCTTACTATGAAAGCTACCTGATAATTGTGGTAGAGACAAATGAGCCATCAGATATCCAAATCTCAACACAGAGTCACAGAAATATGAAAAAGCAAGCTATCATGATGCCTCCAGAGGAACATAGTAACTCTTTAGCAATAGACCCCAGAGAAAAGGATATGGATGAAATGTTGTAAAGACTAAAAATAATGATTATTATAAGGAAACTGAGATTCTAAAGAACACAATTAAATACTGAAAATAATTAAACAGAAACCTCAGAAATGAGGGACTTAACAAATCAAATTTAAAAATACAATTGAAAGCCTTAACAACAGACTAAATTAAGTAGAAGAAAGGATATCTGACCTTGCAGAGATTTATTTTGAAATATCTTAGTCAGACAATAAAAATTTAAATTAAAAAAATTATGAAAGATTTTAGGACAATCGAAACACCATAAAATAACACAGGCTCACATTTGTGTTTTTTTTTTTGTAGTATCTAAAGGTGAAAAGGGGGGAAGGTCTTTCAAAAAAGAAAACCAGGACTAGTTGGCTACACTGATAAATTTTACCAAACTTTTAAAAAAGAACTAATTCCAAGTCTTCTCAAAATTTTCTAACAAATTGCAAAAGAGAGAGAACCGTCCAAACTCATTGAAAAAAATCTAGCTTACCCTAATACTAAAGCCAGACAAGGACAAACAAAAGAAAACTATTGACCAACATTCTTGATAAATATAGACACATTCTCAACAAAATACTAGCAAATCAATTTCAATAGCATATGATCATTCACTATGATCAAGTTGAATTTATATCGCGGATGCAAAGATGGTTCAACAAATGCAGATCAATGAAGGTAATACATTATATTGGCAGAATGAAGGATATTAATCATATGATCAACTCAACAGATACTGAAAAACTATTTTATAAAATTCAACATCCCTTCATGATAAAAACCCTGAACAAATTAGGTATAGAAGTATTATATCTCAACATAATAAAGGCTATATATCACAAGCCCATATGCAACATTATACTGAATAGGGAAACGCTGAAAGTGTTTCCTCTAAGATCTGAAATAAGACAAGAATTTCTACTCTCACCACTATACTTGAAGTTTTAGCCAGAGCAATTATGCAACAGAAAGAAATAAAAGCATACAAATAAGAAGTCAAATTACCCCTGATTACATATATGACTGTATATGTAGAAAAATCTAAAGAGTTCACTAAAACACTATGTGAACTGAGAAGCAAATTCAGTAAAGTCGCTGACTGAGCAGCTCATACCAATAATGGAGGCCCTCTGACAGACTGACTTGGGTCACCCGTGCAGTTTGGGCTAATTAGGGTGGCAACTTGGGTGACAATGTGCTCTGCCCCCAGTGTGTCACCCATGGTACAACACCTGGCATCTGAGGGTTGAGGGAAACACAGTGGAAATTTCTTTACTGGAGCAAAACTATAGTGCAGACTACAAAACATTCCCCTAAATGGGCTCCAAATCTGTTCCTCCCATTGCTAGTGTTCTGGTGTCTGGGGTGAGGTTGCCAGTATCCATACAGTGGATGGATTTACCCTTTTTTCTCCATTAGAGAGTCCTGTCTGGTCAGGGACCTGGGCTCACAGTTTTGGGTGATTTCCACTCCCTATGTCAGTATCCCAGGTCTCTGTGTCTAAAAGGGTTCCCATCTCTCCATTGCTGGGTTCCAGTGCCACTTGTCTTTAGATACTGCTATTTACTTGTTTCCTGATTCTTCTTTGTGGAGGAGGAAACGAGAGCTGGGCATCTCTACTTGGCTATCTTTCCCTTTATTTTCTCAAACAGATGTGATTTCCTGGCTTCCAGGGTATCCTAACATCCTCCTTTGGATCTCCCAGCTCCTGCATATCACAGGGCAACAGATACTTTGGGCAAGCTGCTTGGGCCCCCCAGAGCAAAGAAGATAGAAGAAATAGAGGCTTGGGGACCAGTGTATGACTATTTCAAGCAACATGGTGTACATAGTAAATATATACAATTTTATTTACTAAATAAATAATTGTGTAAATGAATAAAGGAAATACCAACATACAGTTTTATACTGGAAGCTCAGGTATAATCATATATGGCTCACTGATACTGAACATATTTAACATGGAAACTTGATAAATTCCTCCAAATTAGTTTCTATTGTAGATGACTCCGCTAAATTAAAGCCAAAAATACCAGAGAGATTCACACAACCAACGGGAGTCACTGGTCTATTTAACACGGTTCCAATTTCAACTAAGATAACTCAGTTGTTTTCTTTCTCATTGTCAAGCCCTAATAAACTTCTTTAACACCCCCCCATCCACTTGTTTTCGAAAGTGAATTTTTTTTTCTGAGCTTTTCCAAATATGTGCCTTGGACAGTACTTAACCATTCAATAGAGATTTGGCTTAGGAGTGCAAGCATTGAAGGGTACCCAAAGGACTCAGAAAATAATTACCTAAAGTCTCTCCCAATCATCTAAGAAATGCAATGAATTAGCAAATTTCTGAGATGTCTTAAAACACTATTTACATGAAATACACTGCTATCTCATCTATATGCAAGTTTCTCCATGTACTATTTGGGCATTTGTATTTTTCTTGGCTCCAGCCTCCTCATCTGTACAAGTATGAACATGAAATGTACCATCTCAAAGGTTTATTCTAGCTCTATTTTCCTAGGAATCTATTTGTTACATTAAGCCAATGTAACAGTCTAGAAGAAGGTTTATTCTTTAGTAGCTGACTAGATATATAGTCATATCTTAGAATACCACAGAACAGTGGATTGTTTTGGAACACATGTAAAATCTTGACACTTGGGAAGCTGAGGCAGGAGGATCACAGGTTTAAGGTCAATACACAGTAACTTACAAGACCTTGTTTCAAAATAAAACATAAAATAGGGCTGGGGGGTGTTGCTCTCTGACAGAATGTCCCTGGACTCAATCCCCAGAATAAAAAAAAAAATACTATAGAGCAAAAAGTGAATAAAATATTAAGATGTGTCATATGGATGGAGCACATAGGCACATTATTGTTTAAAATAAACCAGGTATAAAGGAATATTTATTATATGATTTCATACATGAAATCAAAGACCAGACAAAACTAATTTATGTTCTAGTAATATGTATAATTATAATGCACCAATAACAATATTAAAAAGACAAGAAAAGAAGCTACAAAAAGAAACTAATTGATGGCAATAAAAAATCAGGATAGTTACTACTCTAGAGTGGGCTGATTGGTATTTACTGGGAGTTGCAAGAGAAGACATTCTGGCATGCTGGAACTATTTTTTTATTGTGATCAGAGTGATGGTTACATTGATGTGTATATGTAAAAGAATTCATTGAACTGTAATCATTTTTTTAATGGTACTGGGGGTTGAAACCAGGGACCTTCTACCTCTGAGCTATACTCCCATCCCTTTTTATTATTTTTTTTAAACAGGGTCTCACTAAGTTTCTGAGGGTCTTGCTAAGCTGTAAGGCTGGCCTGGAACCTGCGATCTTCCTGTTTCAGCCTCCCAAGTACTAGGATTATAGGTGTGCACCACCACTCTTGGCTAAACTGTAATCTTAACATTCCTGGCTGAACTGTAATCTTAACATTAGTACAACTTCCACAGTTTACCATATGTGCTAGTCAGTTTTAACACATACCTGAGATAATCAGCTTATAAAGAGAAAAGGGTTATTTTGGCTCCCGTTTGGAGGTTCGTTGCTGACTGGACCCTTTGCTTTGGGCCTGTGATGGCACAGTACTTCTTGGCAGAAGTGTTTGGTGGACGTAGCCCATTCACCTCATGGCTGGGTATAAGAAAGTAGGATCCTATTATTTCCTTCAAGGACACATCCCCATTGACTAGAAGACCCAACTCTAAAAGGTTCCTCCACCTTCCAATAACACATCACCGAGGACTAAGACTTGAACAAACAAGCCTTTGGGGGACATTCAGATCCAAACTACAACACCATATCTGTTCATAGAAAAAGAAAAATGAAGCTTACCTTTGATCTTGTAATTTTATTTCTAGAAATTAATATTACACATATAGTTGTACATGTCTATATTCTTTATAAGCAGGGATGTTTACTATAGCATTCTTTTGATAGTATAAAACTCAGAAAGCATCTGGTAAAGAAATTTGTGGCTTTATTTTTTGTACTGAAACTGAACTCACTGGCATTCTATCTCTAAGCTACATCCCTAGCCTTTTTGATTTTTTTATTTTGAATTGGGTATTGCTAAGTTGCTGAGGGTCTCTCTACATGGCTGAGGCGGCTGCCCCAAACCTGAGATTCTTCTATCTTATCCTCCCAATTACTGGGATTACAGGAATGTACCACCACACCCAGCATGTGGCATTTTTAATAGTCCTTTGGTCTCATGAAAACAATGAAATAATGATATGCATGCTGATATGGAACCATGTCTAAGGTGATAGCTTAAATAAAAAGCAAGCCACCACAACCAATAACAACAGCAAATCCCATACTACAGAGCTGAACAGTTGATGTAGTATGCCCTCATTGGTGTTTTACAAAAGGACATCAATACATTCACAAGTATATATCCATGAACTATTCCTCAAAAAAATACCCAGTTTAGTTTTTATCTCAAAGGAGAGAATCTGGAAGCTGGGAGTCGAATTTATACCTCCACTGTTTGCAGCTATGTTCATGAATATGATTTTTCCCATCAACAAATCTGGTGAATGATAATAATCCTTGGACAATTACCATAATCCAACTCCTCACTCCTAGGCTTAAGGTGAAAGAAGACATCACTGACGAATTGGGATACAGAGATGAAAAATGACTCTCTGGGTGAGGGGTAAAGGAGGGGGAAAATTGGGTGAGAAAAGGGAGAAAAAATAAGAGATGAAAGAATATAGTAGATTGTACAATATGATCTCTTCTTCCCTGAAAGTGACTGGGTTTCTTGTAAAACCTAATGAATACAGGGCATTTTGACATGAGATCATGAGATAAAGGGAGCTAGGAGGACTGAGAGAAACATCACTGACATTTCTGTTGTCTAAATCAAATGACTGGGAGTTTATTTTATATCTACAGAGTCACAAAAAGAAGAAAAAGAGGTGAGAGGGAGAAAAGAAAAAAAAACTAAGAAATAAAGAAACAGAAAAGAAAGCAAAGATTAAAAAAAATGATTTGAGAGGAACTCCCTATTCAGATCCAGGCAAAATATAATCAAAATGCAAGTATGCTCATGTTGGGTAAAGAAAGGAATTAGATTTGACTCATTCTTGGTAGATTGTATGTTTCTAGAAATCTATCCATTTCTTTGAGGTTATCCAATTTGCTAGCATACAATTACTCATGGTAGTTTCTAGGGCAGAGAGATGGATGGGGAAGGTGAGATGTTGATCAAAAAGAAAAAAGCTTTATTTAGGAAAACTATGTTTAGCAATCTAATTAATAAATAATAATAAACTAAATAAATAATAAACTAAAACAAATGATAAAGTGTATATTTTAAAAATGATGAGTAGATTTTAAATGTGTTCACCACAAAGTAAGTATATGAGGTGTAGATTTGCTAATTAGCTTCATTTAGTCATTCCATAATGTTAACATATCTTAAAGCATCACATTGTACCACATAAATACATATGATCATTATTTATCAATTAAAAATTTAAAATTTTTTAAAGGAAGGAACTAATGTTCAGGGAGCACATTCCTAACATTTTTAGAAACTGGGAGTAAAGAGAGAATTGGTGCAGAAGAGAAGATCAAAATGGCAGTGTAGAGAAATATCATTGCTGCTGACTGCATCTTTATAGAAATAAAATTAGTAAAAACATGAAGAAATCAATACAGGACCATGGGAGAGAGCAATACAGAAGAAAGAGGAAGCTTTGTAGGGAAATTATCCAAGGCCAAGGTGAACCAGGTTCCATGGAATGGGCATCTTGAACAACGGGTCAGGACAGAAAGCATGCAGATGGTGTGAGTCATCCATGGAGTACCGCACAGACTGAGTGTAAAGGGAGGAACAGAGAACCTCTTAGGTTCTTTGAAGCAGCCTTACTTGAATGGAAAATGTAAGAAACTTTAGCTCTTCCAGCTCTGAATTGCTACAAAGCTCTAATGTAGGACAGGGCACAGAAATTGAGTGGTAAGTAAGGCATTAAAATGGGATATCTCTATTTAAATCCAAATTAGTGCATAGAGTCAAAATTAAGTGTCATATACACATAATGAGTAGGGGGGTGTTTAGCACCACTGATAACAACTCTAACTGAAGTACTGAGGATGTGCAGGGCTGAAGAAGCCCAGAGGTGGAGGGAAGAGGACTGTAAAAACAGAACACCCGAACTCCCAAGACTGTTGGCCTGGGAAACTAAGCTTATTTCAATATCCTTGAGAGGTGGCATTAAGAGTTACCCAGTCACTGAAAGAGAAGACACTGCCTGGGCTGAGCTCAGCCATGCTCCACCACACCTTACCATCTGGTATAGAATCAATTCTGCCCCTTTTCTTTCCTTGTGGACACAAAGACTGGCGGATTCCTGGTGAAACACATGAGAAGAAAAAATCAAAATACAAAACCTATTTGCTCCTTGTTTCCACTCCTTAATTTTATTTGGGAATTTAAAAAAATGTGAACTAGTTTGGTTTAAAGGGATATGACACTGTATTGCAGCCGGCCATATGTATTTTATATCTATTCTTAAGGTAGTAATCACATGCTCATGAAATAATCTAAATTCTAAGTCACATTAATTTTCATGTGAAAAAAACCTTAATAGCAAAATATCCAACAATCATGCATTAAACTAATCAAGTCTTAATAATGGGAATTGACTTTGCGTGGCTGTTTCGGTTTCCATAAGTATTTCTACTTCCCTGCTTCAACATGACCACATATATGAGTTTTGTGTGTCAGTAGCTTTCCAGAATGGTAAATTATCTAATCAAATAGACATAAACGTTATTATAACTCAGCTCTATTTTCTTAGTAACTTGTAGATGTATAGTTTAAGGATTCTGGTAGCATCTATATTAGTTTTTATCTACTAACAAAATGCTGGTATTTAGTCTTCAAAATGTTTTTAAGCTTAACAATATTAGTGAAAGAAGGCTAGAACGTAGCTTCTCTAATATAGCATTCTCTCACTTTATTCTGTCTCATTCATTCCCCATGTCAGTCATCACTTAATTTACCTCTAATATATTCTTGCAAAGTTTTCCTAGTAAGCACCTTCTCTAAAGGGCCATGCTAGATCCTTTAATCTTACTGAAAGCTTGCCTTTCTTCATTCATAATTAAATGATAATTTTAAAGCCCTACATGATCTCAGCTAAGAAGATGCAAGTAATAAAGTGAATGATTTTTTTTTACTCCTGATATCTGAATTTCCTGCTGGACTGCATATAGATTAATCTAACATTAGAGGGGGAAAAGTTATGTTTTTTGTACATAAATTTATAAAATATGGTTATCTAGAACATAAGTTTTTGATGACAATTATACCTGTCCTACCTGTTTCTGAAGTTAAAATTTCATGAAGAAAATTAAATTGTTGATGAGAGACGTAATCTCTCTATATAGAGATAACCCAGATCTCACTTCTTATAGATTTAACTCAAATCTATAAGGTTTTTCTGAAGAATATTGGAGGAAGACAATGTACATAGGGACCCAACACATGCAAATTGTTTGTTCTTTCTTTGATCAATTGATCACATATAACCAGAGGTGAAGCAATATAGTTATTTTCCAGATATACCCAGATGTTTTCCCTTTGATGGTATAAATGTAGTAAATGTTAATAAGTCTGTCATGCTCTGGAAGTTCTGACAGTATCCCACTGAAAAGGCTAAAGGAGTAGAAATTATGGGTTTCAGTCTTGAATATTCACCAACTCTGAGGACTGTGGTAGAGGGCTGAGCCCTGCAACACCTCCCCAGCATTCCTTGGAGGTGACTCATCCAGTTTTAAGTATCACTAACTACAAGCCTCACCACTTCTTTTCATTTCTACATAGCAGGTCTATGGATCTTTGGGGAAATGTGAGAAATGAATTTCAAAAGAGGCTTTAACAAGTGAGTGGCACATGGTTTGCCCTGTGGAGGAAGAAAGGCAATAGGAAAAGTAATTAACGTGTTTAGAGGCTCATTTAATTTGCCAAGCTAAATAAAGGAGCTAAGGGTTGAGATGTATTATGGTTAACATTACGCAGGCACACTACTGTTTTCTTTCATTCTTCTCTGGAAATGAACCTGAATCATATTCTTCCAGTTACTTTACAAAAGGTGGTGCTTGTGAGAAATTACATGTTATTGAGATGTGGTACATTGTCACTGAGATGTGTGATTTGATTTGAAGTAAAGGCACTCAGAGAGAGCTTTTCACCTAGACTATGACCTAGTCCTTCTGAAAGGGGAGTTTTAGAGGTGGTGTGATGGGAGATGAGAATATTTCTCTTCTTAGTGGTCTATGTGCTGGCAAGGCAATGCAAACTGAGCTTGGTTCAGAGCATCCTTCATATTGTTACACATCTGGTTATATCCTTCAGTGTTGCCACTACACTTACCGCATGGAGTCTACGGTCCTTGGCATGGTGTAGTATGTCCTTCGCAGTATGTCTTCTGGCCCTTCCAGCCAGCCTTCTTCCTCACCACTCTTGCCAGGGGGAGATTGTGCTTTATCACTCAGAATACCTGGGCTTCCTGCAAGGCTCTGACAAGCACATGGTGTAAGGTGTTTTCTCTTCCTCTATCAAGCCTCACCCCTTTGCTTCAACACACAGCCCAGGCTTCATCTCCTGTGTGAAGGCAACATTCCTCACATGTTAAACATTGTGTCTTGCTGCCTCAGCTCCTACAAATTTATAGCACTGATCTCATTTAAAGGTCTTTCTCCTGAACTAGACCACAAGCTCCTGGAAGACAGGCACTGTGCCATCTCACAGCCCCATCCCTTATCTTTCCATCCTTTAGAGCGTAGCAGTGCCTGAAATAAAAGAGGAGGTCCATTTATTTTTGAAGTGTATTCTTTAAATGATTCTTCATCTTTCTATGTAATTTGAGTGTTATAGACAGTTCTTAAAATGAACTCTGGGAAATTCTGCCTCCTGTGTTCATGTCCTTTTAATTCTCTTCCCTTGAATTGGATTTAATGGCTCATTTCTAGTAAAGATCATGCAGGAGGGGAAAAAAAGAATGTCTATTTCAAGATGAGCTTACAAAAAAGACGCTGGTGCTCATCTTGGTCACTGTGTTGGTCGGCTTTCCATTGCCATAACAAATTATCTGAGATTTATCTTAAAAGGAGGAAAACTATTTCAGCTCCTGGTTTCAAAGGTTTCAGTTCATGGCCACGTGGCTCCACTGTTTCTGGGCCCATGGTGAGGCAGAACAATCTTGCAGGGAGTGTGTGGTAGATCAGAGACGCTTTCCTCATGGAAGCCAGGAAGCAAAGAAAGAAGGAGAGGAAAGGGCCAGAGGCAAAATATTCCCCTGAAAGGAGCACTCCCAACGACCACATCCGCTCACCAAGCCCCATCTCCCCCTGAAAGGAGCACTCCCAATGACCACATCTCTCACCAAGCCCCATCTCCCAAAGTTCTCACCACCTCCCAATATCCCATTAAGCCATGAATCCATACATGGATTAACCCAGCGATAAGGTTGGCACCCTCATTATCCAATAATCTCCCAAAGGCCCCACCTCTGAACACTGCAGCATTGGGGACCAAGCCTTTAAGACGCGAGTCGTGGAGAACCTTCCAGATCCAAACCATCGCAGTCACTCTTACTCTTTATCTCCTCCTCTCGGAAGAAAGTTAGTTGCCATATGATGAGCTTGGTGTGGAAACGTATATGGATGGTGAGGACCTGAAAGAAAATTCTGGTCAATATTCAGGGAGAAAATGAGGTCCTCAGTCCAGTATCCAGAAAAGAACTGAAATTCTGCTACCATCCAGGCAATTCAAAAATGAACAATGAACAATTCAAAATCAGAACAATTCAAAAATCAGATCATTCCCCAGCTGGGACTTCAAACAAGACTGCAATCTCATAAGAGACCGTGGTCCAGGGGTGCCCAGATAAATTATGCCTGCATTTCTGACTCACAAATGCTGTTTTAAGCTTCTGAGTTTGGGGGAAATCCATTATATAATATAGGGAATAAGAGTTACATTAAATTATAAATTAAATTGCATTTGGTGTACCATGAATTTGGTTCTATAACAAAACACTTTGGGCTTTATTCTGCTTTTCAAAGCACAAAGGTGCCTTGGAATTCTTTCTTTAATTTTGTTAATTTCCACTTCATTTCAAAAATAATTATTAAGAACCTACAATATAGAAAGAACTGTTGAGGCATCTGGTAATCCAAGAGGACTACATTCCAGTTCTGGTAAGTGGTGAATTAGTATGCATTAAACCAACCCTCCTACTAATGACAATGACAAATAGGGGTCAGGGGAGCTATTTGAAGTTATCTGAAAGTACAGGAGAATGACCAAAAGCAGACAGAAACTGGAGAAGATGTGAACCTTGAAAGAGAGCAAGAGATCCATGTTTATATACCTTTTCCCTCAGGGAAATATACAGAACAGCTGGAACTCACAAAGAAAGCTGAGATTTCACCAGGAAGATGGTGGAAGGATGGAAATCAGGCTGTCCATGTGACTTCAACTTGCTGTGGAAGGGGTAGTCATGAAACAGAAGGAGTCACAGAGGACACATATCCAGAAAATAGAAGTACTATCTAAAATGTATTGTTAGAAAGACAAACTATTCAATTAAAAAAAATGGGCAAAAGACTTGAAAGACACTCAAAATATCACATGTACATGAAAGATTATTCATTTCACTGTTCATTTTCTTTTTTTTTTTTTTGGCGGTACTGGGATTGAACCCAGGGGCATTCTACCTCTGAGCTACACCCCCAGCCCTATTTTTTAATTCTTTATTTTGAAACAGGGTCTCACTAAGTTGCAGAGGGCCTCACTAAGTAGCTGAGGCTGGCCGTGAACCTGCGATCCTCCTGTCTCAGCCTCCCAAGTAATGGGATTTTTTTTAACTTTTTATGTTCATTTATTGGTGCATTGTAATTATACATTTTGATATATGTAATGGGATTACAAGCGTGTGCCACGACGCCCGGCTTCATTTTCTTTCTTTTTTCTGTTTTTTTTTTACAGATGTTTAAAACAAAAAAAGAAAAAAATAGCATATGCTATTCCTATTCCCATAAAGCTTACATTTTACACTAATGAGAGTTTACTTCTAACTGGTTCATTAATAGTTTGAGGAGTGAAATTTTAATATGAGAATAGACAGAATACAGACGTCTCCATGTATAATGCAATGGAGTAGGGTGTAGGCAAACAGATGCAATGAACCTCAAAAGAACAGTTGAAATACTTAGCAGGTAGGTCGCCACTATGCCATATTGCCTGGCGGGTCATGGGTTAAGAGGCCTTACCAGATTTATCCAGGCTCAGTCGCCCAGCTTCATATAGATTTTATGCAATGACCTGGGCACAATCTTGCAGGCAGGGAAGTAGACTATATGTCTTTCCCAAGTGTATGTCATCATTGCACATCAAAGCTGGGAGTGGTGGGAAGTTTGCCCTGGTAGGGAGAAGGACTTTTAGCATGGGTATTGTTTAAATTTATGGACGCATGATAATAACAACAGCAATTTGACTTTTAGTCAGTTTTATTATTGCTTTTAAATTCTCTAACAAAAAATGCATCCCTTATTGCCTGACCTAGAGCAGATTTATTCTTCTGCCACCCCTTGCATACAGAATTGGATGGTTCTTTTTGTTAGACCAGTTTAGCTTAAAGATAGGACACTGGTTTTTACTTACCCAGAGCAGTCTCCCAAATCCCTAACATTTGCAGATTCTTTTGTTTCACCTTCCTCCATCTGCATAATGGAAAGAATGCTAAACTGAGACTCAAGAGACCTGAGAGTTCTAACTGTATGTTTGCAACATAATCACATGTGCTAAATGGGATAAGTATATGGAACTGAGATCACATTCTCCTTTGAAATTTAAATGAAATTGCTGGAGCTCACTAACCCACAATTTTGCCATTTTTGTGAATTCCTGAGGATTTAGTTCCTTATAATTACATCTGGGTTTAAGATGCTGCCTCTTTTCCCTTTCTTATTTCAATGTCTTCTTTACTGCAAAGTTGTTCTATTCTCTATCTTCTTTCTGCCCCAGGTGTGGAACACAACATCCTTTCTTGGATTTCACCAAATCTACTCACTCAGGGAGGGTAACTGTATGTGTTAAAATTTGGGAGCAGGGAAAGGGATTATAGCACAATAATGTAGGTAATTAAAACTGAATATTAGACATCCCTAGTCTAAAGTCCTCAAGGTCCCCCACCACGGATATGTTCAGTAACATGTATTTCACTAGGTGCCAGCTTTAAACATATTTCCTTCCTGATTCTGTTTCTTAAAGCTGCTTCCCAGTAAACTATCTTTATCTCCAAGGATTTATTTATGTGCTCTTCTAAACAGAGGTGCATCTATCCATATTCCGAACTGTAAACTAAGCAGCCCAGAAAAACGGGCAGAAGCTCTGTCATTTTTCTTTCTACCATAACATCCTGAAGTAAAAAAAAAAAATTAAAAATGAAGATATTTGCTCCCATTTATATGTTTCACATCACCCCACAAAAGCAAAAAGCCATTATACTTAGCTTTCTTTTCAAATATAAATGTTTTCCCTCCAATGTATATAAATATTTTAGCACAGAAAAGCCACTTAATTATTTTTTTCCTTTCTTTCTCTAGTAATTATTTTTCAAAGAACTTTGTCTCCCTTGGCCTTGTGATCCATCTTGTCAACATTCAATAATTTTGGAGCTCTCATTATGTACTGGAAAAGAAGAAAAAAGATAAAATTATAAATAAAATAGTTTCATCCCCTAACCTCTTTATTTCTCAGTATAGTACATGTACTACTGATCTTTCTGTATAAAGATAAATACAATTGCGTGTGTATGTATGTGCATCTGTGTGTAAAAGAGAGATGGATAGTGTGTGTGTGTGTGTTTATTCATACTTCTCTGTCCTTGTGTGTATTTTGTGGAATATTCTCCCACCACTAATTCTACTTCTGCATGATCAAATCTTCTCCATCGTCCACACTCAAGACTAATATAAGCTTATTTACTTAAAAAAAGTCTTTGATTCTTCATTTTGAAGTTTTTGTTTCTGAACCTCCATAGCTCTTTGTGTTTCTTTCATATACTTCTGCATTTAGTCATTTATTCCAGCTCTATAAATATTCTACCTCCCTTTAAGCAATTGACAATTTGAGGGAAGCTCCCCCATTTGATTTCTTCCTTGCATTTCCTCATAGTGTCTGGTATGTTGCCCCCTGTAGACACTCAACAAATGCTTGCAGAAAGGACACACTTTGGTGGACACTGACAATCTTGTCATCTGTTTCCCTGCTTAGATTTTGATAATCTTCCTTCACTCTTACTCTATCACCATATGCATTAACATGAAATTTCATATTTCTCTTTTCATACTCTGCTTCAAATTCTTCTCTTTAACTCTTTCATCAATAAAATCAAATGTCTATTCCCTCTTTATCCTATCTTGGTAAAATTAAAAGCATTTTCTAAAAATTTGTAATGGATTCTATGACCAAAAAGTTTTTCTTTCTTGCTCTCTGGTAAACCTCAAACACCTCCTTGAAATAATTCATTGCTTTCTCCTCAGTCTTTCTATTAGGGAGAAATTCCCTATTTTACTTTCCTAGTAATTAATCTCAGCTACAGAATTAACTAGTGTTATGTGTTCTTATTAATGTAGATGTAATTAACACAGTAATATCTGTTTTGCTAGATATTTTTTAGATTTATTTTTATCTCTTTTGTGTCTTTCTCTCCTAACCCAGAAGAAAAAAAAGGGAAGAACAAACTCTGGAGGTTTAAGATTATAATAGCAATATGGAATACTATAACCATTACTTTAAAAAGTAACTCAAAGGCTAACAGTTTTCACTGAATTAGTGTGACTCTCCATGGTTAGTTACTCTTACACAGTTACAAAATTATCAAAAATCATATTTTAGGATTTGTATACAGAATGGTGATAGCTCAAAAATATATACAGATTGGTGGCATATAAGAAGTTATCATAATTGATTTTTAAAAATCCAATGAAGCACAAGGGGATATATAATGTTCCAGAAAATATTTCACAGCATATAACCCCAAATTCACTGCATTACTTTGTAGCCATTGAAATATTATACTCTCAATTCAAGGGCAGCATTGGGGGCAAGAGGTGCTGGTAACAACTAGAAGATAGCCTGAAATAATCTTGAAACTAGTTTTTATCAATCAGTTCATGACATTCTACATTTGACCTAAAATAAAAAAGTTAATGGACTCCCTCATACTCCCTCATAGCAATTAGAATTTCCAATGAATTTCCTATGTCATTGCTGCCCCCCCACAGGAGAACATAATCTATATTTTTCCTGATGAGAATATACCAATCATATATTCTACATTACACAGGGCCATCCCTATTTAAAATAAACTTTCTCAAAGCTAGACCACATGCCACAGTATAGACTCCAAAATATAATTCTGAAAAGAAAAAAGGGAACTATAAGGATTTCAGAATCATTTTAGTCCGATATTTTAAATTACTTTAAAATTGCCTGTTAGTTGTAATTTTCTCTTCTTAGGTAACTGAACACTGAATCAATTCTGCTAAAAAAAAATGTGGGATTGGCTGACTTGGAGAACTAAATAGTACCTTACCTTCAGCCACTGGAAGGTCTAGAGATGGGCCCTGCAGCCTAGGGGCCAGTCCATTAACTGCTCAATGATCAAATTCTCTCTCTCTCCAACATGAATAAAGAGACAGAGACAACAGTCTCAGTGCTTGAACTGAAAGTTCATATAGGATCAGATTTGGAACCTTTATTCTTGACCATGTGTACAAAGAAGAAAAGCAGACAAAACTAGTCTCTTCTCTCTCTTCTCTTGGATAGATGAGCCTGACAGACATAAAAAGGGAGGCCTTGGCCCTGAGGGACCCTTAGTTCTCAAAGGTCATCTTCTATGGTGAGATTTGGTTCTTTCTTCTTCAATATAACCTTCTATTTAAAATCACCTAAATAGGGTCCCTGTTACCAAAACACCTTGATCTAAAACCCCAGTCTGCAGTATGACTTGTTACATACTGGAGAAATCCATTGTACAATTCAGGAAAATTTCTGGGTCATTCCAATGAAAACACACTGTTCCATGGGAGACAGATTCTTTTATTGACAATATTATATCTCCTCTTTATCTGCCAATACAAATACATTGAATAGGACTTTCTTTAAACATTGTTTTCTTTAAAAAATTAAAGGAGTAATTATTCAAATTACTGACTGTTTTAACAAACAAAAGAATGCAGGGAAACAGCTTAATTACATCATTTTGTTATTACTTTCAACAAACCAATGGTGTGACTGTGGGCGCTCACTTTCTCTCACCAGGGCTCAGATCCCTCATCTAAAAACAAAGAGGTTAAATTAGATGCCATCAAAGATTTCTTCAAGCATTAAAAAATTATAGTTCTAAATTCATCGGAGATTACAAATGGTGCCCAGAAAAAATTATAAACAGTCACAATTAGGTTTTACCAAGTTTTCAATTTACTTGCTCAGCTGTGAGCATTGTGATAAGATTGCATTATAATTGTGATTAATGCTATAATCGTTATGATAATTTTTATCATAACAACGCAGGAGGAGATATCCTACAGCCACAATGGCATCAGAACTGTTCAGGTTGCTACAAATATTCACAATACCCTTTATTTACATAGAATTTTACAACTTAAGATAATAGTTTGTATACATTATCTCCTTGGCTCTCACATCTATTCTATGTAATGTGCCTTGATAAAATATGCTCACAGCAATGGAGAATATTTGAAGGCAGAATGGAAGTTCACAGAAAGAGGACTTCCACCGTGGGGAGGAAATTAGTATGATTTACAGGGCAGACCAAATGGTGATTCCTAAATTTTAAGTGGGCGCATTGGTCATAGATGATTTCAAAATCTGAAGAGAGCCATTCAAAATCACCCAGAAAATGCATAAGCATTCAACTATTGATACTTAGGCTCATATAAGAAACTTCGAGGAGCACATGTATCCCTCATTCTAAGTCTAGAAGGCTGTACATCTTTGGAATCCATCAAAGGAACAATAAAAATAAATTTTTCTCTGGAATCTACAAAGTTAGATAGAAGGAGGCAATATATTTAATATTCATTGAGAGTGATACCTCCATGTTTGAATACTTTATATTCTTTCCCCCATTTATTTCTAAAATAGTCCTGTGAAGAAAAGATCAACTTCAATTTATACTTGGAGACCAGAGAGGTCTAGAATTTACCACACAATTAGAAGGCAACATAGGATATTTAAAGTTAGGTGTCTCCGGTGTGACAGGATGTACTCTTTCCACTCCGCCATACCACTAACATGTTAACACATTGTTGGGGGAAGAAATGAGCACTTTTGTTTTGACTACTCTTATAATAATTGTGGTTAAGAATCTAGATGAACATTTTTGCATGACTAAGGATAGAGCAAGACTCAGTTAAGCACATCACAGATAAGCAAGTCAGAAAAGGTGCTTTATCTGTGACATCAGAAGCAAGGAGGAGACATAAACATTCCTACCAGAATGAAATGTGGGACTCCCATGGAAGAAATGATAGTGTTACAACTGGCACTTTTCTCCAGATATGAATGACCTCAAGCATGACCTCAAGGCTGGAGTTCCTTTACATTTGGAAAGATCGCCTCCTGCAACTTGCATGATTCTGTTCCAGAACCTTTGGACATAGCCTTACTGTGCCTTTATTGATCCAATTCAATCCCCTTTTAATGGACTCCAAAACATTAACACTTTTCAGGGATCATTAGTGAAACAGAAGCACTTTCACCCTCTGGGCCTTTGTTTCCTTTCAATTCATCTAAGTTCTAAAGGAAGCTCCCTTATTGTAATTTCCAAAGGAAGGCTCTACCAAGCATTTCCCATGGGATTTTCTCCTGAAAGTTTGAAACAGCAGTAAAGAGAATCATTTCTAGCCAGGCAGGGTGGTGTACCACTATAATCCCAGTACTTGGGAGACTGAGACAGAAGGATCACAAGTTCAAAGCCAGCCTCAGCAACTTAGGCCCTATGCAACATAGTGAGATCCTGTTTCAAAATAAAAAATAATATAGAGCTAGGGGTGTAGCTCAGAGGTAGAAGGTCCCTGGGTTCAATCTCCAGTACCACAAAAAAGAAAGAGAGAGAGAGAGAGAGAGAGAGAGAGAAAGAGAGTCATTTCTTCAGGGGCTAGGCTCATAGAAATCTCGGTTCTCTTCTTCTTTGTGATTGTTTGTTTGTGACATGCTTCCCTTCAAGTCTCTGCTGCAAGGTCAAATGTTTCTCCAAGTTGGCTGACTGTCACAATCATCTGGCAGGGTGAGGGGAGTGATGTTGATTCCAGGGCTCTATTCCCAAGGCTTCCAATTTGGCAAATCTGGGTAAGGATCATGAAACTAATCCATCTGTTTATATATCAAACTATCCAACCATCCATCCATCCCTGTCTATTTTTGTTATCTCCCAGGGTAATCCTGGTGACATGTTGAAGTGTCTCCATACTACAGAACATACAAGAGTAAGTACATAGTTCAAATCTTGTACTTGGAATATCAACCAGAAACCAATATTCAAAACAATTAAGAGTCTACAATATGCTATAAAGTATTTGAAGGTGGGTAGTAATTCTCATGAAGACAGCTTAGAATGCAAGTCCCTGTATATTTGGTAAGAGGTAAATACACTCATCAAGTTTAGCACAAGTTGCACCTATTCCATCTAACCCTAATCAGAATGGCAATTATCAAGGAGTCAAAAAACAATAAATGCTGGCGAGGATGTGGGGAAATTGGAACTCTTCTACACTCTTGATGGGATTGCAAATTAGTTCAGCCGCTATGGAGATCAGTGTGGAGATTCCTCAGAAAACTGGGAATGGATCCAACATATGATCCAGCTATACCACTCCTGAGTGCCTTTCCAAAGGAACTGAAATCAGAGAACTACAGTAATATATCATAACCATATTCATAGCAGCACAATTCACAATAGACAAATTATGGAACCAACCAAGGTGTCTATCAACAGATGAATGGATAAAAACAATTATGGGTCGGGCGTGGTGGCACACTCTTGTAATTCCAGTACTTGGGAGGCTGAGACTGGAAGATCCGGATTCGCGGCCAGCCTCAGCTACTTAGTGAGGCCCTCCGCAACTTAGTGAGACCCTGTTTCAAAATAATGAATAAAAAATAGGGCTGGAGGTATAGCTTGGAGGTAGAATGCCCCTGGGTTCAATCCCCAGTACCACAAAAAAAAAAAATTAGGGGATATTCACACAGTGGAATTCTACTCAGCAATAAAGAAGAACAAAATTATGTCATTTGCAGGAAAATGGAAGGACCTGGAGTACATTTTGTTAAGTGAGATTAACCAGTTACAGAAAGTGAAGGGTCATATGTTTTCTCTCATATGTGGAAGCTAAGGAATAATTGAGATACCAGAGGGACTCCAGATAAAGGAGGAGAAACTTCAGTGGAGCCAGAGAGGTGGTCTAGGGGAAGGGGAGGGGGAAGAGTGAGGATCAATGAAGGAATTACTACCATTGGCTTTGTGTACATATGTGAGAATACCAATGTACCCTGTTTGTGGAAGGAGGTGATGGGGAGGGAGCCGGAGGAAAGCCCACTAAGTGCTATATGCTTGTATGTCACTATCAACATACTTTACATTATGATGTGAGACTATAATGCACCAATAAAAGTATATTTTAAAAAGTGACTGCTTCTCTCTCTTCTAGTTCACTGACCCATCTTGATGCTTGGCTTTTTCCCTAGGCTCAGACTAAACGCTTGCTCTGGGTTTCAGAGCATCCAGAGACAGCAAGGCACTCTTGTGTTTGAAACTGATTTATCAGAGGAACTCATGCTAAATTTCCCTTCTCAATGTCATTTGAACTCTGACTCAATCAAATCTTCTATGCTTTAATCTCTATCTCAATGAGCACATCCCAGGTTTCCTTCTAATCTTAATTATCTGTTTCTATGAAAACTTTGACTTTATTCATACTCTTCGATAGTTTTTATTTACTGAGAAGGGGCTATAGTAACCTATTCTCATTCCAGCTATGCTGCCTAACCAGCATGATTTCCTCTAGTGTGACCTGAATAACTCTCCTTTATTTTTCTCTCATCACATTAACTCTGTGAAATAGGGAAATCCCAGATTGATTTCCAAAATTGTCTACAAGTCTATAAGTGCAAAGAAATCACTGGGCTTCCAATTTTTTTTTTTTTTTTTTTTTTTTTTGCGGTACCGGGGATTGAACCCAGGGGCGTTCTACCTCCACACTACATCCCCGGCCCTATTTTTTTATACTTTATTTTGAAACCGGGTCTCACGAAGTTACGGAGGGCCTCACTAGGCAGAGAGGGAGAGAGAGAGGGACACAGGGAGAGAGAGAGAAAGAGAGAGAGAGAGAGAGAGAGAGAGAGCTGAGGCTGGCCGCGAACCCGGATCCTCCGGTCTCCGCCTCCCAAAGTACTGGGATTACAAGCGTGCGCCACCACACCCGGCCCATGGGCTTCCAAATTTGAAAATCATTGTGTGGCAAACATGACCACAGGAATCTGAAAAAGTTTAAATGAAAACAGAAGAATGAGGTTTCTAGAATTTGTCATTTTATGATCTTACTGAAGATACAGAAGATAAGGAAAAGTGATAGAAGTCAAATAAGTACAAATTAAATTAAGACAGTAAAAATGTAAGATTGTTTTTAGAATACTGGCTAAAAATAAAGAGCAGATAACAAAATGCTGGAGAATCAGGCAGTTGCTCCATACTTCAGTTAATTCAACTGAGTACCTCTGGCACATTTTTATAAGATTTGGCTAATTTTGGTTCATATGGACTACCACGTGTAGCTTCTATTATTTCTTTTGTTAGACAAGAATATGGCATTTCCTGATCGTTCTAGCACACTTTCTTTAAATTGTCTTGCGATTCCCAGTGATTTCAACTTCAATTTAATGCCAGCAATAATTGACTTCTGTTTAATTCTGAACTTCATTTACAGAAAAGAGATCGATACTGTGTGATGTATTTTTTGAGAGGTACCCTTACTCTGCTCAGAGGGAGGAGCATCTTCTCTTCAAGCCAGGAATCATGAATCCATCAAACCACAGTGAAGCAAACACTCACAATGTAGAAACTAGAAGTTAGATCAGCTCTGCGGAGTTTGAGGCAAAGTCCACAGGAGTAATATTTCTGACAGGAAAAAATATCTATAGTAGAATTTCGTGTTTTATTAAATCATTGTGGTTTATATCCAAGTGGGAACATTCTGAGAGTGACTCAGGACAGTGTTTAGCCTGTGTTCTCAAACTTTGTGTTAAAAATAAGCAATATTCATCCAGGTGTGGTGCCACAAGCCTGTATTCCCAGTACTTGGGAAGCTGAGATAGGATGATCACAAGTTCAAGGCCAGCCTCAGCAACTTAGTGAGACCCTGTTACAAAATAAAAAAGAAAATAGGGCTGGCGGTGTAGCTCAGAGATAGAATGCCTCTGGGTTCAACTTCCAGTACGAAAAAGAGAAAAAAAGCGCAACATTCTATATTATAACTTTCTAAATAATTCTGTATTATTCAATGTGTTTCCAAACACATGCCATTGCTCTATCTTTATGGCAATTATTTAAGGTAGAGAGGTTTGATCAATTGATTTTTAAAGCAGAGAAACTGATACTTAGAATAATAAAAGGACTTGCCAAAATTCATTCAGCAGAATACTAATGAGGACAGGATTAGAAATTATACAAATTAGATCATGCCATCCCAAGTCCTTGGATCTTTTTATTATCTATTGCTATCCTTAATTAACTTACTGAAAGTTTAAGATGTATTTTTCAGATAAAAGTGCCAAGACAAAGGATGTAAGCATGCAAGCTGTGTGTGTGTGTACATATATATGTACACATATACATATAATATAAGAAAATATATTAAATTTGAGAGACAATAGAGTCATCATCAAGAATAAAAATGGCAGTCCCAAATCTTAAGCTTGTCCTGGGTCTCCATTTCTGTATCTGTAAAACATGTATAATGGTATTTACCTAACAGTTATTATATAGATTAAATGAGTTAATGCACATAAAATACATAGAATCAAAAATTAATATGTGAAATGGCATTTTACTTATAAGTGGCATTGATTAGTTATAAAATATAAAAGATAATGTATTAATTTACATTTAACTTTAAAATTTTAAACAAGAAATACTTCAAATACACACACATGCACACACACTGAAAACAATACAATAGATACCTATATGTCAAAACCTCAGGTTTATCAAATGGTAATGTTGGTATATTTATTCCAGATCATGGTTTTCAAAGAAAATATAATATTACAAATGCAGCTAAGACTCCACTCCCTGTTTCTTCCTCTTCCTTTCCCAGAGGTAATTACTATTCTGATGTTGATGTGTATCAGTATCAATCATATATTTTTAATATATAGACCTATCATTTATATACATGTACATAAGCTTTTATTGGTGCATTGTAGTTATACATCATAGTGAGACACAAAGTGATACAAACATAAAGCACACATGACTTGGTGTATTTCCCTCCCCGTCCCACCCTGCTCCCCCTCCCTCTTCATGCATGGTAGTGAGGTTGGTAGTGTTACCTTCATATGTGGACATAACATTATTTGATCCCTTCCCTGCCTCAATCCTCGTTTTTTTCTCCTCTCCACCCTACTTCCCCAACCCCCTTCCATTTTTCTACTGGTCTCTCTCCTCACTTATCTGACGTCCTTTTTGTTTCTTGTTTCCTCTCCAACTCCCACAAATGAGAGAAAATATGACTCTTGACTTTCTGAAACTGGCTGATCTCTTTTAGCATAATATTTTCTAGTTGCATCCTATTTCCTCCTAATAGCATAATTGTATACTTCTTTGTGACTGAGTAAAACTCAATTGTCTGTATATACCACATTTTCTTTATCCATAATTTGGCTATTATGAATTGTGCTGCTATAAACATGGGTATGTGTGTATCACTATAGAGGACTATAATCTAGAATATATAAAGAACTAAAAAAAAATTAACAGCAAAAATAAATAACCCAATTTTAAAAAATGGACAGTTGAACTGAACAGACACTTCTCAAAAGAAGAATTACAAATGGCAAACAAATAGAGGAAAAAATGTTCAACATCATTAGCAATCAGAGAAATGCAAATCAAAACTATACTGAGATTCCATTTTAGAATGGCAACATCAAGAATACAAATAATTATAAATACTGGCAAGGTCATGGGGAAATAGGAACTCTTATACATTGTTGGTAGGATTGCAAATTAGTACAGCCTCTATGGAGATTGGTATGGAGGTTCCTGAAAAGACTAGGAGTGGAACCCACCATTAGACCCAGCTATACCACTCCATAGTATCGTTTATATATTTTTTAATTTATATACATATCATTATACTCAAAAATATTTGATCACTAAATGTACTGATTCTTTAGGCGTATGTGTTTTGACACATGAACCTCTGTTTGATTTATTTCCATTGCTATATTGCATTTCACTTTATCAGTTAAATCTATATACTTATTCCTTCACCTGTTGAGAGATGGTCAGGTAGATTGTTTTCCTTCTTTCTTTTTTTTCCTAGTACAAAAAATGCAATTATTCTTTTCTGTACATTTGGGAGAGTTTTCCAGTGTATATATCTACTATTTAAAATGTCTAATAGAATCAGTGAGCATGTTCAGCTCCACTAGGTTCTAAGAAATTGCTTTCCCATGTTTGAGTAGCAATTCACACTCCTCCTGGCAAGGCTATTTCCCCTCATTCTTGCCATAGTAACCAACTCTTGAATGCTACCAGTAGATGGTACATAAAGTGGTATATAATAATTTCCAGTGTGCATTGTTCTTATTGAGGGATGGGGCGTCTTACAGCTTTTGGTTGTTCTTGTTAAGAGCAGGCAAAGTTGTGGGTGGAGGCACAAAAGAGCACACTAAGTGAGTTATAAAATAAGTTGCCCCTGCTTAGTTATAACCTGGAGACTCACAGTAATTGAATTGACCTCTACAATAGCATTTATAAACAGAAATGTAATGCATAATAACTTATATTGACTTTGTTGCATTTCTATTATAGCATCCAGCCTCACAATTCTAGTGTACTTTTTCAGCCCTTCCTAAAGTAATTGGCAACCACAGGGAAAAACAAAAACATAAAATAAGAATCATTTGAAATAATTGGATATATTTCTTTCAAAGTTGAGATGAATGAGAAAACTCCCACATGCTTCTCTGGGATAAAATGACCCTTTAAATATTTAGTGAGTTATGAGGATGTGAAAAATTCAATTAATGAAAAATAACTAAAAAAATAAAGAAAGGCTATACACAGCCAGTCTATCAGCTACTTCTGGGACAGGAAGACTAACATGACTGAAATAGCTTCTTATTTGAAATTAAGGGATTATTAAACATATAAGATTTTAGTATGGGGCATCTTTCTAAAACAAATCATCCACCATTGTATCTCATGAACATTTGAAAATGGAAACTCCTAATTTCTCCACTCTCTGTAATTACCTTTGGTATTAATTGCCATAGACATTGTAGTTACCTTGGATGAGATGTTTCAAACAAGCACAATTGCTATGATGACTCTGAATTTCATGACATTTCATAGTTTTCCTTGATTTATATACACTTTTTGGTTACCATTAACATGCTTTGTTGCATTCCATACAAAATGAAATGGGATCAATGCACATCTTAAACTCATTATGCTGATATTACAAATGCAAATTGCCTGCTACCTACAGCGCAGTTAAATATCATCCTGCAGTTTCCTGTTACTTATGAACAATTTAGAAACAACATCTGCAATTTTAAATGTGTTTTCTTTGTCTGCTCAACCTTGCAGTGTTACCAAATACACACCATATCTTGGAGGAAGACTTGCAAAGTCAAACAGACTATGACTTCTTGGCTTGTGGGATTATTGAGTTACAAATAAAAATTTAGTCCCTTGTTTTCAAGTTAAAGTCCTAGGAAATTCTGAACAGCTTTATCATACCTCTGGCACTTCCTGTCCACAGACAGGAGCCACACTTCCAAGGACTTAGCTTTCCGTCATTACAGACTCTCACAACAAAACAGCAAGCAGTGAGTGTCCCTGGACATACAAAACAGATGCTTGGTGGAGCATCTCCCAAAGCAGACTCACAGAATGATACAATCAAGAAATGAATACTCAATTTGGTCCCAACATATAACAGCACTTCCAGGACAAGACAGGCTTCAAAAGCATAATTATGAGACTAACTCTTGTTTGAAAATGTCATGGGAGCTATCTGAACAATTAGTGTGAGGACATATTCTATTCTTAATTATCAGAGAAAAAGTTGACTTCTTTGCTTCTCTGGGATCTCCCCTTTCCAAAAGATTAGTCTCAGGGCTTGATTATCATTTGTCTTTTTCTCCCCAGGCTTGGAATATCATTTGACCTCTCAGTAAAAGACCTGATGGTTGCTGTGCCATGGTTTTAAATCTCCATCCCTTATTTCACCACTGGATGAAAAGCAACAAAGAATGTAATGCATGGTAACCTAAAAGTATATATAAATCAAGGAAAACTATAAAATGCCATGAAATCCAGAGTCATCGTCGTAATTGTGCTTGTTTGAAACATCTCATCCAAGGTGTCTTCATGCTCCTTCCTAGAACTCATCTCCTGACTGTGAACTTCCCAGAGCAGCAATTAGCTACTCGAATAAGCTCATCCATGCTGCTGTGCCAAGGAGATACACACTGGTGACTTACATTTTAAGTTTCTTTGTGTACTTCTTTCCTGTTGTCAAGAAAACCTGACTGCAATTGGAAATGTCAAGCAGAAGAAAGAGAAAAGCAGTAGAGGTGGGGATTGGAAGTGCAGGAGAACGTGACACTTTCAGATAGGTAGGACCTTGAACATGCTCCGTGGGATATCTCTTTAGTTTCTTTAACTGCAGTTTATTTAAGAGTGGTCCCAACTAAGATGATATAAGCCAAAATGTATTATCTATTTATTTCATCATGATGAAATATTGTAATTGAATTTACATAGTACAATATTAATAAAGATATTACATGGTTTTTCCAAGGCTACCATCACAAAATAGCACAGACTGAGAAACTTCTTTGCTCACAGTCGTGGAGACCAGGAGTCCAAGATCACCGTGTGGTGGTCTCTCCTGAGGCTCTCTCCTTGGCTTACAGATGGTCACCTTCTGTTTGCACCCTTACATGACCCCTGTTCTGTGTCCATGTATCGCTGGGGTCTCTCTGCTAGCCCAAATTTCCTCCTGTAAGAATCTCAGTTAGATTTGATTACAGTCCACCCTTCTGGCCTCATTTTAACTTAAGCACCTCTTTAGGGTTTATCCACCCAAATACAGCCACATTTTAAGTTACTGGAAATCAGGATTTCAACATGTAAATATGGGGAAACACAATTCAGCCCTGGAAATCATATCTTCCTTTTTTTTTTTTTTGCAGTACTGGGGATGGAACCCAAGGGCATTCTACCTCCGAGCTACACCCCAAGCCCTATTTTTTATTCTTTATTTTGAAACAGAGTCTCACTAAGTTGCGGAGGGCCCCACTAAGTACCTGAGGCTGGCCGCAAACCTGGATCATCCGGTCTCAGAGGCATTTTGACAAAATGGAGCGTATTCACAGAATCATGATACACTTTTGAATTCTGGTCATTCTTTCCTGGAGTACAGATTAACTAGTGGGTAATGCAAATGCTTCACATAAATATTGTCATTCTCCTGTCTAACGTATTTCATTGGCATTAACTGATTAGGGCATTCCAAGACAGAACATGTTTTTTGAGTTCTTTTCACCACAACTCTCTAGGCTGTTGCTGATCATCAATAAGAGTTCATACAGAAAAACAACCTTAGCTGGTGCTGTGACACACACCTAAAATCCCAGATACTCAGGAGGCTGAGGCAAGAGGATCACAAGTTTGAGGCCAGCCTGGGAAACTTAGTGAGATCACCCTTTCTTAAGATAAGAAATAAAAAGGGATGGGGATGTAGCACAATGATAGAGCATCCCTGGGTTCAATCCCAGTTCCAAAAAAGAAAAATCTTATTTGCCATAACTGATACATATCTTAAACTGAATGGTATAATTTTAAAAATATTATAAAGGTATCTTAATGTATTGCTATCATTCTCTTATACCTAGGCACTATTCTTTTTTTTAATTTAGTTCATATTTTCCTGAGAAGAAAATACCTAACTTTCAAAAGCAAGGGAATTTCATAAGATAAAAAGATTGAAACACACACACACACACACACACACACACACACACACACACACTCCACCTCCAAGCTACACCCCAGCCATTACTATTCTTTATTTTGAAACAGGGTCACCCCAAGTCGCTGAGGGTCTTGCTAAATTGCACCACTATGCCTGGCTCCTTTTCTTCTTCTTTTTATTTTTTAAAACTAGGACTAGGAAAAATGGAAACAGAAGGAGCTATGATTTATATTTTCTCTCCTTTTAAACATTTTATTGTAAAATAATTTTAGACAAGACTGTTGCAAAACTAGGAGTTACTGGATACCTTTCTCCTGGCTTTTCTTACATGTTAATCTGATATAACCATCATACAGAGAATCGAAGTCATGTAATGAGCATTAGTATCTACTATTAACTTATCTTCATATCTTATTCAAAATCCAGTTGTGTAGCCAGACATGGTGGCACTATCCTATTAACACAACCTATGCTTGCAATTATTCATCATTCTCCAAAGATAACATTAGACTGTATGTGGAATAATTCATAGTGCTGGACTCTGTACCATCTACTACTATATTATCTCCCATTCTGCATCATCTCTACTCCTAACTTTCCAACATCCCCTAGACATTGTGACAATAAAAACTGACCCTCACAATTACAAATGTCTCCTGGGGTACGTTCTGGTATCAGTTGTGAAAGCAAAAGTTATTGAGGCAGCCACTTGATACTATTGGAATAATGTTATCTAAAATTCTTTAGTGTTTTTAAAAATAGTGTTTTTCAACCTGCTGTTCTTATTCACAAAGTTTTGTAGGTATGCTCATTAAATTTCACCTTGCTGACTAGGCATGTATACCCGATTTTAATTTTACCATTTGACCCTGAATTTCCATTTCTAGAATTTTAAAGTATGTATGGGTCAGTACATAGAGATAAATATTTGGAAAGAAGCTTATTGATCTTTAAAATGATAATTCATTTGATAATACATACTACTAAATGTCAAAATCTTATTCTTAATTGATAGTATATCTACCTAATAGAATACTGTGTAGCCATCATTAGGATAAATGACATAGAAATTTATTAGCATGGAAAGATGATAGCAATTAAGAAAATAATACAATAAAATTGTTCTACAATATGATCTCATGTTACAAAGTGTTTTTGTGTGTATGTAAATATGTAGAAAAAACTAGAAATGCACATAACAAGTTTTAAAGTTGATTTGGGGTAATAGAATAAAAAAAGTTAATATGTATGTTAATATATTTGTGTGTGTGTATATATATAAGTATATATATGTGTGTGTGTGTGTGTTTAAGAAAGAAAGAAGGGAAGGAAGGAAGGAAAGAAAATAAGTTTAAATTTTGATTTTAATTGTTTTTTATAAATCATGCTGATTCCCAATAACTTCTTCAAAAGATAATTATGGAATCTTTTCTGAACTGCTAATGTGCCAACCAGTTATGCCATGCTCCTTCGTGCCTTCAGAACTTGGCCTGTGACATCTTTTCCTTCTGGAAAGCTCTCTCATCCAACATCTGCCCCCCCCACACACATACAAATACAAATATACCTTCATATCCTAATCTTAATCTCTTAGTGAGTCTTCTACTAAGAGATTAAAAGATTCCACTTCAGGCTCTTTGGAATCCCGTTTTGTATTATTTTCCATTCATTGCCTATTTACTTGGATGAAATCTGCACTTTATTGTTAACTTTTTTTTTTTTTTTGCGGTACCGGGGATTGAACCCAGGGGCGTTCTACCTCCACGCTACACCCCCGGCCCTATTTTTTTATACTTTATTTTGAAACCAGGTCTCACGAAGTTGCGGAAGGCCTCACTAGGTAGAGAGAGAGAGAGAGCTGAGGCTGGCTGCGAACCTGGATCTTCCGGTCTCCGCCTCCCAAAGTACTGGGATTACAAGCATGCGCCACCACGCCCAACTATTGTTAACATTTTAAAGTCAAAGACAGTCTCCCTGTGTTATGGTTTGGATATAGAATGTCCCTTGAAAAAGCTCAGGTATTGACAAAAATGTTCAGCGGCGATATAGTTGAATCATGAGGGTTCTGATCTCATCAGTGGATAAATCCATTGATTTATTGATGGATTTATTGTGTGGTAATGGAGGCAGGCAGAGTATGGCTGGAGGAGACAGTCACGGGGGCTGTGGCCTTGGGTGTTATATATTTCCCTAGGTCCCTGCCCTTGATCTCTCTCTGCTTCCTGCTACCATACCCTGAGCTCTGCAGACATGACCTGGCCTAACATGAACTGAAACCTCTGAAACTCCAGAACTGTAAGCAAATAAATCTTCCTTCCTCTAAGTTGTGGTTGTCAGGTATCTTTGGTCACATGTGTGAGAATGCTGACTGAAACACCTAATTATCACTGTATCCTCAAACATAAGATCATGTCTGGAATGTGGGAGTTTAGTAAATGGTTACTGAATGACTGACACAATCAAAGGATTAATTAATTAATATATTGCCCATTGCAGATATTAAATTCCCTAGGGGCTGGACAGTCAATTTATGGGACAGTTAATTTAATCTACCTGTTTGCAACTTCTGGTACTTTTTCTGTTCTCTAAAGATCTCTTCCAAGTTCTCAGACAGGGTTTACAATTGGCATAGGAGACTCTTCAGCTCCTAGTGGTGATTTAATTGAGCTTACAGTCTTGAATTTATTTAAAAGGCCCAAAGATGCTCTTATTTTTTTTTGAGGTACTGGGGATTGAACCCAGGGGCGTTCTACCTCCACGCCACACCTCCGCGCCACACCCCCGGCCCTATTTTTTATACTTTATTTTGAAACTGGGTCTCACGAAGTTGCGGAGAGCCTCACTAAGGAGAGAGAGAGAGAGAGAGAGAGAGCTGAGGCTGGCCGCGAACCCGGATCCTCCAGTCTCTGCCTCCCAAAGTACTGGGATTATAAGCATGCGCCACCACACCCGGCCCAAAGATGCTCTTATTTCTCCTGAAGTTCAGTTTTCTTTGCTAGTGTTTCTCCATATTTTTTTTAGTCTATAGAAAATCCAATTTGGAATTCTTATTTAATCAATCAAAATTATGAAAGTCCTTTTTATAATTTAAATACCTTCAAAATAAGTTCTTGATTTAAAAATTTTCAAGTAACTTTTAGAATTAATAAACACAAAGTGAGTATTAGCATTTTGGGAAACAAAAATAAACTTTTTATAAGAAAATGTATCAGCTAACCCCTGAAGAATGTTTACCAGAAATAATTAAATGATAATAGCAATAATCAGTATCACAAAAGTGACCAACTCTGGCTTCTCTCCTCACATTTAAATGCTCTCAACTGTAAAATCCATTATAAAGTGTGAAATTACAATTTTTCCCAGCAGAAATTGATCATTAATAGTGCTTGGGACCACTTCCTAATTTATGCAGAATTGTTAAGGACTGCCTCTGATCTATGGTATACAGAAAAAAATAGACACACATAACCAAGATTTTATTATGAGCATTTTTCTGATTCACAGACACAGCTATTCTGAAATAATTTATTTAACATGTCAACATTGTCTCATCAGTCTCAACCATTTTATTGCCCAGAGGTTCTAAAGGGCCTTGTTTAACATTAGCTGCATTTGCCCTCACAATTCCAAAGACCTTTTTCAAAGGAGGTAATCAGCATAGAGAGATGTTCAAGAGAAGCATGCAACGCAGAGGTGACTCTAAGGTCACACTAATGACTTCCTGAAAAAATAGCCAAAGCACAAGGGAAAAAAGATGACAAAACATTTAGAAATGGTCTTTTAACACAGGCAAAAACAGTTGACTTCTAAAGGCATGTTGTTTACCATTCTGCTTGGAAATATCATATCCCCAAATTCTGCCTGATAAGTCATGTTTTTGTACTTCAAATTTTAAAAATATAGCCTGATTAGTTCCATAACACTAATGTTTAAAATTCCCTCATGAGGGACCTGAAGAGTGAACACTTTATCCTGTTAACATGAAAAAAATTCCTGAGGGGTTTTCACAGCTATAGAAACCTAAGCCTGCACTTCCACGCCATGAAAGCCAGTAGAGTCCACAACAAAGAAAAACATTTACAGAGCAACCCAGAAAACAGGAGTTTGGCAGGATAGGACTGGGATGATAAGCCCAGTCCTTTGAGGAACTCTGGGTACAAGAATAAATAGCTGGGGTTACAAGTAATAATAGTTGTCTATTTCAAACTTTTCTCAATGTTTCTAACTTTTCACAATTTGCATCTATGAAGTTTCTTTGTAAAGAAAACAAATTGTTTTCCAGTGATTATTGAGAATGGCCTGGCACCATGCTGGGGTGCATAATAGAAAAGGTATATAATGGGAAAATTTTTTACTACGTTTTATTAAAGAAGGTTTAAAAATTGAGTCACAAGGAAATTGGAGAAGGGAAATATAATTTGATCAGATAAGACTTTTAAAAAGCATATTATCAATAGAAAATAATTGATTACTTTTGTGTATGGCAAAGGGTAAAGAGTGGAGTTCATCATGAATAATTCTGTGGTCATTTTTATCTAACATCTTTTAAGTGACTTGAACAACTACAAATAGAATAAACTAAACAATTCTTTAATAGTCACACCTGGAAAACAGGCCATAATATTAACCCCTATTCATTAAAAAGGATTGGTGAAACTGACCTTCTGGGTGCTCAAAAACTGAGACTTGGAGAACAATCATGAAATAAAGAGCTAAGAAGAGAACAGCAAATATTTTGACCCTAGCCCTTCAAGGTCAAATAGCAAATGAATGGCTTTGTTGACCAAATAACCAGGCTTATAAACATCAACTCAGGAGCTCTGACGGCAAGCTTGGCACTATGGGCACAACAAAAACTTCAGGCATATAAGAAAAAGACCACCTACTGGTCCTCTTGTTCCTGAGGCTGTGTTCTGTGGTGATGTTAGCTTTTGACCTGACTGTAAAGATAACAGATCAGTTTCTCTCAGTCTCCTTTAGGTCGGTTAGGATGAGACTTGCAATCCTTGGCTAGGTAGAACCCTCGTCCCTTGTCAGTTTGAAGAAGTTATAGAAGATGGACTTCTGTTCTTCATCAACCCTTAAGATTAAGGGATCCAAGTCTTAGATGGGGGAAATGAGATAGCATAGGAAAAATAAACATAATAGCTAAAAAGGAGGCAAACTGGAAAGGAGGAGGAATTATAGTTTTAAAATCTAGAGACTTCATAATACTTATGTTCACCTTACAAGGCCTGCTTCTTCCTTAGGCAAAAGTCCTCACTTTTAATCATAACGGCCCCTCTCCCCACATGAAATTCCTTATATGTTTGGTAAAAAAGAATCCCTAAAAAAGTCTGACCATTGGTCAAGCCCAGGCATCACCGAGCACCCACCAATGAAATAGTGGGGACCTGAGGATTCAACAAAGGGGACAAGACACCCATCCCTGCCATGTGCCCCTACCCACCCCCCATGGGGTCTCCTATATAAAGGACTGTGAAGACCCCAAAGTTGCTCTCTCCCTCTTGAGATGACCCACATTCTCCTTTGAACCTGTACCTACCACTTTCCTAAACAAACCTCTGTCTTTGTATCTTACTGGCATGTGCTGGAATTCTTTCCTGCCATTGAAGCCAAGGATCCCGCTGATCCTGAGCTCCTGAGATGAGGAATGAACCCGTCACCCCCCTGACAATCTGAAGTGGGAATGCAGAGTAAAATTTCACAGTTTGGGAGAACACAACTTTTTCAGAAAGTTAAGTGACAGGTGAATGGAGATAGGCAGTAGTAAATTTCTTAGACTCTTTGCTATTGGATAGACGCTCAACAGACAGACAGAGCCCTTTGAAGGCAGAGACTATACTCTCACTATTCTATCTCTAGCCCCAATTATAGGGTATGGACCCAAATATTTTTGCATAAAGTAAAGAAAAGTTTATAAGGTAGATAACCAAAGAGTTAAATGAAGGAAAGCAAATAGAGGATGTACATGTAAATTAAAGGCTGGTCAGTTGTTATTGGCAACTCTGCAAAGGGACTTGGGGATGGATAGAAGAAGTTGGTTGTATATGTCCCTGGAACTAAGAAGGCCAGGAAATCCATTCAGTTCCTAACAAAGACTCAGGCCTAGATAGGATTGAGATGAATAGGAGCAGAGCGGCCTGGATTAAATCATTTTACTCCCAACTGGGCCATAATTGAACTCTTTACAACTCTCTAGTTTAATGGCTATTAGCTGTTAGTTTATACTCTGATAAATCCCCACACTTGTTGTTAAGCAACTTTACAAAAGACAAAGACCTAAATATGTGTTACTACAGAGAAGTTGGGACAAGAGATAAAACCAAAAGACTGTTTCCAAGAAGGAAACCCTGGAGGATTTGAGTGGTGCCAACGGAAGTGACCACAAGAGCAAACAGCTAGAGCTTCTGAATTAGAGAGCTTGTTTTTGTCTTTCCTACCTGTGCCAAGCACTCAGGATTTACCAATGGAAGCAATAAAGTATTACTAAAAATTCATCTTCAAAACTTGATATACAAATGTGTTTAATCCAACCCAAGTTAATCACCTTTAATAGGGTGTAAAAGAGAAAGAGAAAGACAGGTTCTAAACAAGGAAGAGCTGTGGGATATCCAATGATTCTTCTAATACATAGAAAACTTTTACACTTCCCTTTGGAAACTGCCTTCAATCATGGCGAGCATTGTATTGAGTATTATCAAGGAAGGCAGTCTCTTTTCATTTGAAGAGAATAATTTGTTATTAAACTTTTAATGGAAAATTTTAAACATACACAACACAGGAAAGAATTGCATAATGAATCACCCTGTGCCTACTTGCCAGCTACAACTATAAACTCATGGCTCAGTCTTACTTCATATATACCACTGACCCTTCCATCAACCTTAGATTATTTTGAATTCAATTCCAGACATGATATCATATCATTTTTAATTTCTGCATTTTTAATCATAAAAAGATAAAGACCCTTTTTAAAAACATAACCATGATATGATTTTAATAGTTTAACATATTACATTACTACCTTAATATTTACTAGTTTTGAATTTCTTATGTTGCCCCATGTTTTTTCTATAGCCAGTTTGTTCAAATTAGAATTCTAAAAGATCTTTGTAATTGGATGAGAAAAATGGGGAGTTCACTTGGATGGTACCATTTTAGGGATGTATCTCAGAAGGAATGTGACTCAAAATTTTAAAAAATATATATTTACAGCCGGGCGTGGTGGCGCACACTTGTAATCCCAGTACTTTGGGAGGCGGAGACCGGAGGATCCGGGTTCGCGGCCAGCCTCGGCTCTCACTCTCTCTCTCCCTATCTCTCTCTCTCTCTCTCTCTCTCTCTCTCTCTCCTTAGTGAGGCCCTCCGCAACTTCGTGAGACCCGGTCTCAAAATAAAGCATAAAAAATAGGGCCGGGGGCGTAGCGCAGAGTCAGAACGCCCCTGCGTTCAATCCCCAGTACCGCAAAAAAAATATACATTCATTTTACCCTAAATAATTCTACAGACACTGTCAAAAATAGTTACAAACACTAGTTTTAAAGCAATATAACTGAAATAAATGTAAAATAATAGTAAGGTAACAACTTTTTGTGAGATATAAAACTCCCTGCATGAAGGAAACAGTTCAGATAATGCTATGTACATAAATGAAGTTATCAATACCAATCTCAATAATATGGAGGGAGCTGGGTGGGATCTGGAGGAAAACTCAACAAGTGCTATGTGCACGTGTGTTTCTATCACTCTGAACCCCATTATGATGTTTAATTACAATGCACCAATAAAAGTATATTGAAAATTCTCTCTACATATATATTTAAAAAGATTATTTCTGTTGCTGTTGATTTAATGACCCTGACTCTCAAGAGCTTAAAGCCTGGTTGATGACACACAGTAGATAAAATAACTAAAGAATATGAAATCATGCATTAGAAGATTCTTAATGAAATTCTTATTAAAATTCTTAAAATGTGTTTGGAATAGAGAATTCTTACCAAAAAGACAAGAGCAAGAGAAGGGGAATCCATATTGGAGTAATATTAAGTAGTATGAAAATTTTGATAACTAATCCAAATTTTTAAAAATGTAGTCAGTGGCAGAAAGAGATGCTTAATGATGGAGTATGTCTTGAAAGAAATAGAATGTCAGAAAGAAAAACATTAAAATAATTTGATTTTCCTTAATTCAATGACTATACAAATATTTACACAAGTGTCATCTGTGCTTCATTTTTTTATTTTATGATAGACCTCAGACAGGTTCAATCCTGTCTTGCTGGATGTAGCATAGAAAATAATATTGATTTTACTGCCTGTGAATAAATAAATGAGTTATAATTTTAT
>PVJS01004175.1:54346-70820 GCA_004027185.1 Glis glis
AGGGAGAGAGAGAGAGAGAGAGAGAGAGAGCTGAGGCTGGCCGCGAACCCGGATCCTCCGGTCTCCGCCTCCCAAAGTACTGGGATTACAAGCGTGCACCACCACTCCCGGCCCAATGACATTTTTCTATAGAGATATTTTTAAATAATTCTCACATAAGACATTCTGAGAATTACAAAATCAGACTTCATGAGATATGCTAGTTAGTGAAATCCAAAATGTACCACATGATAAAATACTTTATATGATTATACAATTAAACTTACTGTGGTGCAATGTGATCCAGCAATGAGTACCACATAATTTGAGAATTGCCTAATTAAGACTTTGTATAGATTCAATACAAAGCATCCATGTACCACCCTATCTCCTTCCACCATGATGGATACTATGAAATACCCAGAATGCTGTTCACAGAGACTTCACTTTAAACTGTATTGTGGGGCAATAAGATTTCCAAGTTTCAACGAACAATAATCAATGATGTTAAGACAGAAGGTATGCATACTTATGCATGTATGTTTGTATATTTATTTGGAATGAGACTGTGGCTAATAAATTGTGTATCCACTGAGAATTTACCTAAACGTTTCTCTCTGACATTTCACATAGCAGAAAAGTAGCAGATGTTTAATTTATCCTCCTGACATTTGCTCAAACATATTTCTAGTGATCTAGGCAATGTGTTCTAGCTAATGCATCTTACTTGACCTATCAGCAGCATTTGACACAGTTAATCACTCCTCCTTCATTGAAATTCTTCTGTCCTGCCTTCCAGGATATCACACTTATCATTTCCCTTTCACATCACTGAATGCTTCTTTGCCCTTTTCTTTCTTTTTTTTTTTTTTCTGGCTTCTCTTCATTTCTCTGGCCTCCAGACATCAAAGTGCCCCAACAATGAGTCTTCTGATCTTTGTCTACATTCCCTCTCTTGGAAATCTTATTCAGTCTGGAAAGTCCAAATACTATCTGCATGCCAAAGACCCAACTGCCTCTTCCAACTGTGTCTTCAGGATCTTCACTTGGGTATCAAGTAGGCATCTCACATACAACATGTCCAAAATGCAGTCCTGTATCCCAGGCTCCACCTGCTTTCCCTACAATCTTCTTCATCTAGTAAGTGCAATGATGTCTTTCTTGTTGCTCAGACAAGCCTGCCAAAGTAAACTTTGTCTCTTTTCCTTTCCAACTGCAAACCCAATCTCTCACCAAATTGTGTGGCTTTTGTTCCAAATTACGTGCAGAACTATTTCTCTCCACTTCCAAGACACAGCTACCACCCAGTCCCATACTGTCACGGTCTTTCATCAGGATTAATGCACTGACCGTCTAACTCATCTCCTGGCTTCAACTCTGCCCACTGCTCCTCTGACCCTGTGCCAGTCTGTCATCAACCTGGTGGCCAAACAGACCCTTTGAAGCCTTGCTCATTGAATGAACCATTTCTTCTCAAACCTCTTCTCATCTTACCCAGAATAGCATCACTCTGGAGAAGCGAGGAAAAGAGATGAGGCCAAAAAGGAAATGGACCTGAGAATAAGTCATGGGAGCTTTGAAGATCTCCATGAAAGCCTGAGGTTTTATTGTAGGAGAGTGGGTAAACGTTACAGTGTTTTGAGCAGATAGCACGTTTATGTCAAATGGTTATAATGACTCTAAGGAAAAATAAAGCAGAGAGGTGGAGAGGAAAAATGCTGGTGGGAAAGGCCAATTGTAATTCTAAACCAGGTGGACCAGAAAAAGCCTAAAACCCATGAGGGAGCAAGTGGTATGAATACCTGGGATTGTGTTGTTTCAGGCAGAAGGAATAGCATGTGCAAAGGGCCTGTTTGGGGACTATGGTTTACATATATAAAGAAATTTTAGGGAGAATTATGGTTCTTCAACTGAAAACCTCAACCTACTGCCCCCCCCAGAAGGTTATTTTATAAGGTTACAAAAGACTCTGATTTTCTTTTTCATTACTCTATATCTGGATTCTGGAAAATACTTCACATGCTACACATTTAATAACCACTTATTAAATAAATGCATAGGTAACTCAAAAGTAAGGTGTAATGACATATATTAAACCAAACCTGAATTTTTTCCAGTGACCTGATTCTATTATTGACAAAGTCCAACTTATTTCAAAATCCACTGGCTTCTACTTTTCCCATGGCATTAGCTAAAGAAAGCAGAAAGTTCTATAAATGCACATAAAAACATCTTTCTTGACCACCATGGTACTCAGTCTAGACAAAGTGTCCCTTCTATGCAATCTCTTGGCTCTCTATTTTGCTTATGGCATTCACAATACTAAGTATATCTGTCTCTAACCTCACTATTGAGATTTTTGAGGTTAATAAATAAATTCCTCCTTGTTCAAACAGATAGAAACAAGAATTAAACACATAGAGATTTTAAGATGCTTGTTTTAGTATTTATTTATAAAAACAAAGAAAAGTTCTGGATTGAAAGTTATGATCAAGGAATATGACCAAATAATCATGATGATATTTCACCACTGAGTTAGATATATAGTACACTTTTTTATGGGTTGTCATAGTTGGACTCCCACTGGCTTCTGCTGCCTGCATGGAAAATGTACCTTTAACCACAGGAGAGCAGATCCCAATACTTTCTGTACACAGAAACATTCCCATCTGAGAGTATCTATAGGGGTGAAGCTATATCTGCCAGAGATCTAATCCTAAACTCTTTACTAAGTGAAACACTTAATATCCTCTAGGGAAGATCTGAAAAGGGGTAAAGAATATCCAAGACAGATACTTTTTCCTCTATTTGGAAACATGTAAGTTAGGGTAAACTGACCCGCCCAACACCCACTGGGCTGCAAAGACCCTACACTCAGGGATGCCTGTATGTTGTGTTCTTTGCTTAATTCTTAGTGCTTAACATAGATCCTGGTATACAAAAAGTGAAAATCCAATATTAGAAAAAGTAAGTTGGGGAAAGATGATGTCTAATCTAATATTGTGTTCCACCCCCAAAATTAAACAACCACAATTGTCCAGAGGAGGCTGACTAGATGGGATATGTGCCTAAGCTTCTTGATGGGTTTCCACGGGGATAGAATAAAACTACCAGAACTTATTTTTATGTCGAGTTCAAAATTACTCACTAGTATGGTGTTTCTCATTCATTTAGAATAACTATATGCTGAGAACAATGTCAAGAACCACTTTCCTGTCTTGGATAAGTAGACACCACTGGCCGGCCAGAGGGTTTGGAATGGTCAGTCAGTGAGGTCCAAAGCAGCAAAGATAAAACAGGTGCACCAGGAGACATTCCAAGGACACCAGGCATAGACAGCAAACCCCATTTAAAGACAACAGTTTAGAAACCAAAGACACTGGACCAGAGAGAAGAAAGAATAGCAGGCAATGCCTGAGGAGATTTCCACTCAGATAATCTAGGAGGTTAACATCTGTGCATTTGCTACTCCAAATCCTTACTATCGGAATTAGTAAAGATTTAGACCCATGTTCAATTGTTACCCATTGGACAGAGATCAAGAAAAAGATCTACCAAAAGGCAGCACTGGCCATGTCAGCTGATGCAATTACTGACACACTGGGAATCATTTTACCTTTATGCAAGACTCCCTTCCCTCTCATACACACCATTTGGTATTTATTGACAATAGGATGGCAGGAACTGAGCTCATGCCTCTTTTGAGTTCTATTCTAAGTTGCCAAAGTGTCCATATATAAATAAACTAAATAGTTAAATAATTATCTCTTGCCCTTCTTACCAGTTTGAATGAGTTCTATCCTGGCTTCGACTTTATCGATCTTTTTATCGTCTGTGTTCAATCTGCTTTTAATATCATTGATTAACTCCCACGGAAGTGAACACTGCCAACAACCACTGATTGCGCTTGGAAATAACCCTGCCCCAGATGAATCTTCAGATGAGACCAGTATGTCATAGTAGCAAGTCAAATTGATAAAAATCCATTTCTAAAATTTCATTACAAAATCATTTAACTATTTCATAACCAACATAAGACATAAATTTTAAGTTATTTTTTGAAGATCAAATGTTTATCTTTGTGAATATGAAATTTTACATATATTTTTTAAGAGGTAAAGAAGTTGACCCACTGTTTTAGAAGAATATAATTTATACTTTCTTTCTTTAATACTTTAATCCCTCATGTAATTATGGTGACCTTTCTTCTAAAATATAGTTTCAATAGTGATCTTTTTTCTTTAAAGGTTATTACTATGTAATTTACATTAGAAAACCATCTTTAATTTAATTTTGAATAATTGCATTCTAGAGGTGGGCAGTGTACACAAAAAAGTCTTCAATAAAATATCAAAATACATTACTTTTTTCTGTATTTAAAGCAATAAAATGTATAAAGAGTGTTATTTGGAAGATTCTAAATAAGAGAGAAGTATTCTTTTCCTATTATCAGATAATTTTAATCATTTTATAATTTCAAATTGGAACTCACTAAAAGTCAGCAAAACTAAACAAAGTAAAAAGACAGATTTGTCAACAATAAACAGTGATGGATTCCACTTTCTAAATATATGTATATTTTTATATCTTACAGACACACACATACACATACTCCATTTAAAAAATCAGTTAAATGGTCTCATAAAACATGAAAGAAACCGGGCGTGGTGGCGCACGCTTGTAATCCCAGTACTTGGGAGGCTGAGACAGGAGGATCCCAGGTTCAAAGCCAGCCTCAGCTACTTAGGCCCTCCACAACTTAGTGAGACGCTGTTTCCAAATAAAGAATAAAAATAGGGCTGAGGGGGTGTAGCTCGGAGGTAGAATGCCCCTGGGTTCAATCCCCAGCACCAAAAAAAAAAAAAAAAAGAAAGAAAGAAATTTGAGAAAGTGCAAAGAGCAAAGAGCAGAGACAGGGAGACTCTTTGAGAGTTGAAATCCCAAGTTCTTGTGAATTCTGGAAGGTCCGCTGATATAACTGAAGTCATTTTATTGTGATGTATGTTTGAACAAAACTGATAATAATCAAAGCTGTTTTTGCTGTTGCTAAATAAATTATTTATTTACTTGCTTTTGTTAAAATTTTTCACAAAGTGAAGTAATTTGTTAGAACTTTATATTTGTCAGAAAGCTCATAAGTAGAGAATACAAACACTGTTGTCTTTTTATAGGCATTATTTCTGTAATGAAACTCAAAATGAATACACTATATTGTTCACTTAATTTTATAGGTATTATGAGAAGGTAAAATAACTATGTTGGGTATAAATCAATATTATAACTTCAAAAAATAGTTCATAAGGCTTTCGACTAGGTAAGAATGGTCCATTATTTCTAGGTATGAACTTGAAAGCAAACTTTTCAGTCTCAACTGCTTAATCTGCCCCCAAATTTGAGAAACTATTTTCATATTTTAGCCTTTCTAAAATCACCTAAATTCACATATCAGAGTTTAATACCTGGATAATTTTAGCCTTTTGACTACTGTAAAATGCACACCAAAGAGCACTGTACTCTTCTCTTTCTTTTTCTTTGTTTTTAAAACTTCTTTTCAATCCATTTCTAATTAAAAAAACTAACCCAAGCTTGACTGCAAAAGTCTCTCAACTTTTTAAAAAATGAATAAACATTACCTCTGATCACAAAACAAATGTAGACATTTTTGCGAAGAAATCAATTATTTATTTATTTGTTTTTTTATTATTTTTTTTTTTTGCGGTACCAGGGATTGAACCCAGGGGCGTTCTACCTCCGCGCTACACCCCCGGCCCTATTTTTTTATACTTTATTTTGAAACCGGGTCTCACGAAGTTGCGGAGGGCCTCACTAGGTAGAGAGAGAGAGAGAGAGAAAGAGCTGAGGCTGGCCACGAACCCGGATCCTCCGGTCTCCACCTCCCAAAGTACTGGGATTACAAGCGTGCGCCACCACGCCCAGCAAAATCATTATTTATAATACATCCAAGGCCTATCTATGCCTTCTCTACAAAGTGAATGGTGAAGAGAAAAAAATGGGAAGCCAAAATACACATCTACATGTCACAGTAATAAGAGAAATAAAATCTTTTTAAAGGACTGAACATACATAATTACTTTAAAATGAAGCCCTATGACCTAGAATACAGAAAATCTAAGTTTTGTTACTATGTATTGATCGTTATGATGCAGGAAACTACAATCTTTCCTAATGACCTGTGGCACACACCCGTCATCCCAGAACTTGGGAGGCTGAGACAGGAAGATCGCAGGTTCAAGGACAGCCTCAGAAATTTAGTAAGACTCTCAGCAACCTAGCAAGACCCTGTTTCAAAACAAAAAATAAGAAAAAGTAAAATTACAAAAAGGGCTGGGGGTTGTAGCTTGGAGGTAGTATGCCCCTGGGTTCAATCCCCAGTACCATAAGGAAAAAAAATAAAAAATTCTGAGCCTGTGCTTCCCGCAACTAAAAGCAATGTAAAGGGGATGCATTTGGTGAGTAAGAGGGTAAAAAAGGTCAGGCAGTGTAGCTCAGAAGTAGAGATCCCCTGGCTCAATCCCCAGTACAAAGAGGGAAAAAAAATTAGTGGTGTCCTTGGAATCTTCTTTCCTTCTTCACTTCTATGCAACCTTTATCCTTCCCTATCTACTCTCATCTGTAAAGGTTCTGGAATTCCTTAGAAAGAATTACATTTCTATGCTTCATTCTCCACTGATATAGTTTTAACAAGATGAAATCAGGTTAAATAAAAAGGGCAGCCATGAAGGAATCCAAAATTTATAAATTGGTCATCTGAGAAGATTTTGAACATATGAGACTCGTACATAGCTCTATGGTATTAAATGAGTATGACCTACGTTTAACGCTTCAATTAGCATTTTTGAAGCTTCCTCTGTCTCTTCTCTAGTGGGTAGATCCCTTTTCTATTGCATAGTTTTAAGTCAATATGATTTAATTTCAGCTAAATCCAACTAAAGCACGTTGAACATATAACTGTGTGCAATAGGCACAAAGATAAACATGATGTTTCCTTTACCTCGAAGTCTCTTAATATGTATCAGGATACAAAATAGTATATGTTCAGGGGAAATTTTCAGGCAGATTAAAAAATCTATGGAGATTCTTCATCAAGAAGCCTTCCTCTTATAGATATGGCAAACTAAGACTCTTCTCAATGAGTATGCTGCAGAAAAATGCCATAAAACCAGGACATATTGCAAAAAGCACCTCACTGAAGATCCTGAAGATTGAGCAGAAAAAGATTCTGTTCGAAGTGCAGACTAACCCAAGGAAGAAAGACAGAAGCTACACAGGGAAGGAACGATCCTAGGCTTTTAACCTGGAACCAACGTCAGCCCAGAGCACTGAATGACAAAAGTAGTAAAACCCACAGCCTTTCTGGACTGGGAAACCAGAATACTGGAGCCAGAAAACTGGAAATGCTAAAGAAAGTGGTAGTATCCAAGAAGGGAAAGAGTGAGAAGGGGAGTCACCAAACTGCTTTCTCACATCTCTAATTCCTGAGTCATTCATGTACAGCACAGACTAAAGCAATTTGGCTAAAGACAAAATATCTGACTTGAGATTGGCAATGCTGCCCAGGGATTGGAGTTTGTAATTCAATCCCATCCAAAAGAAATTAATTATAGAACAAAGGAAACCCTCATTGGAGAAAAATAGAATAATACAGAATCTCAGTGACTTCCAAAATACCCCCCAAAATTACAAGGATTAAGAATATCAAAGAAGTGGAACATGATCTCAAGAGAAATGAAAATCTCTGAGGTCTTACTGCTAAATAAACCAGCTCTTATAACTATCAGGTATGGATTTTTAAAGTAGGGGAAAAAAATATATATATATGTGTGTGTGTGTGTGTGTGTGTGTGTGTGTGTGTGTGTACTGTTGATGAAATGAAACAAATTTTCATTAAATAAAAATAAAACAAAATAATAAAAACACTAGCCAATAAATAGAAAAGATGCAAAAGATGAAATGGAAATTCTAGGATATAATCCTGAAATAAAAGTTTATTGGATTAATTTAAGAGATAAAAGGGAAAGACAAAGAAAATATTAAGGGAACTTTAATATAGATCAATAAAAATAATCCAACATGATGAATATAGAAAAAATGGAGAGACACAGGGAATTCTAAGAGTCTACAAAATTGTCAAATATATGTGTTATTAGAATGCCAAAAAAGAATAAATGACTCAGAAAAAATATTTGAAGAAGTCATGGTGAAAATACTTCTAAAATTGTTAAAAGATAGAATTTGAAGATGTAAGATGCTAAAAGAAAAATATAGAGCCTAGACTGAGGTACATCGTGGTGAAACTGTCAAAAGACAAATATACAGAACAAATTTTAGAAGCAGCAAATTGAAAGTTATATATTATGTATAGGGTGACAATAATCCATTTAACAAGATGATTTCTCACAGAAACCATAGTGACTAGAAAAGAATAAAACAAGTGCTTATCATAAAAATTTGAGAAATTTAAAGAGAAAATGAGGAGGGAAGGAAGGAAGGAAGGAAGGAAGGAAGGAAGGAAGGAAGGATCTGTCAAGCCAGAATTCTGTGATCAGTAAAAACATCATTTAAGAGTGAGAACAAAAGAAAGGCATTTTCAGAGAATCAACAGCAGTAAGCCTGCACTATAGAAATTAATTATAAACATTATACATATATATATATATATATATATGTATATATGGAGAGAGAGAGAGTTAATTCTGCCAGCTAAAGGGAAATGATACCAGACAGAAACTCAGATCCCCAGAACAGAATGAAGAATACAGGAAATTGCAAATATCTGGATGAATTCATATTATTTTTCATTTTGTCTTTTTCCCTTTGATTCTTTATAAATCATGCAAATGCTTTAAATAAACCTTAAAAACATCTCTTGCAGGATTTTAAAATATACTTATAGATTATGTATAACAACTATTACCAAGAGGAAAGGAAAATGGACCTATGTGATTTTAGCATTTCTATAATTTATTTAAAGTATTACAGTATTACCTGTAAGTAAACTGGGAAAACTTAATGAAGTATGTTGTTGTTACCTATAAGAAATCATTTTTAAATGCAAAAATAAAACAAAAACATCCATAGGGTTTTTTCTTTTTGCAGTACTGGGGATTGAACCCAGGGCTTTTGCACATGTTATTCAATCACACCACCACTGTGGAACTCTAAAATATATCCAAATATTTTTTAAAACAGAAAAGGAGAAACAGAGGAACAAAAACAAAAGAGAAAAGTAAAATAGTAGGCTCAAACACATCAATTTTTACATTAAAAGCCAATTAACTAAACATTCTAATTAAAAGGCAGAGATTGTCAAAATAGTTTAAAAGAAAAAAACACCACCAAAACTCACAAGAGAGGTGCTTTAAAATATGAAGTTACAGATTGACTAGAAGCAGATGAATGAAAAAAAGATACCATGCAAACACTGAACATAGAAGACTAGAATAGCTACATAACTATCAGAGAAAGTTGATATTAAAACAAAAAGGAGACACTTCATAATGGTAAAACTGTCAAGTTATTAGGGAAACATAAATGTGCAAGTGCCTAATAATAGAAGTTTAAAATACAAGAAACAAGCTGGGTGTGGTGACGCACACCTACAATCCCAGTACTTGGGAAGCTGAGACAGGCAGAGGACAGATTCAAGGACAGCCTCAGCCACATAAGGAGGCTCTTAGCAACCTCGAAAGACCCTGTTTCAAAGAAAAAAAAAAAAGAGCTGGAGGTGTAGCTCATTGGTAGAATGGTCCTGGGTTAAATCTCCAGTGCCACATAAATAAATAAATAAATAAATAAATAAATAAATAAATAAATATTAACAGAGTTGAAAAGAAAATTATATAATTCCATAATTATATAATTTATGTAGAGATTTAATATACTTCTGCAAAAAATTTTGCTAAGTAAGTACAAAAAAATCAGCAGACACGGAATATCTGAACACCACTGTCAAATATATTGACAGCACTCAAAATACCAGAATACAGATTCTTTTCAAATCCAGATGGCACACTGGCCAGGGCAAAACATATTTTGAACAATAAAAAAATCTAAATAACTGTAAAAAGTTTGAAATCATATAGGTGTTCTCTAATTCAGATTAAATGCAATTTACAAAACAATAACAAGCTTGTAAGAAAAATCAGATGTTTGTAAATTATATATTTCTAATTAAATATTGGATTAAAGAAGTTATAATATCAATGATATTAAAAATATAATGTATTGAAATTTGTGGGATGTAGCTAGAGTAATGCTTAGAAGGAAGTGTATAGTACTAAATGCCTATATTAGAGAAAGGAGGAATGACGATTAATGCTCTAAACTTCTGCCCTAATAATCTAGAAAAAGAAGACCAAGTTAGTCACCAAACATGCAGAACTTGGGACATAAAGATAAGGGCAGAAAAGAAAGTTTTAGGTCAGCCTGGGAAATTTATCAAGACCCCATCTCAAAATAAAATCAGAAAAGGGCTGGAGATGTAGCTCAGTGGTAGTGTGAATGTTACACAAGGCCCTGGGTTCAATCTCCACTATTCAAAAAAGAAAAAAAAATCAACACTCAATGATAACAATTCTCAGCAAACTGGGAATAGAAGGAAAATTTGCAAACTGATTAAGATCTGAAAAGTCAACAACTAATATTATCTTCAATGCTGGAAAGTTCAGTAATTTCTAATGAAGTTTAAAGCAAAGGGAGGATGTCGATTCTTACCACTTGTATTTAATATTTTAGCAAACATCCAACTAACACATTAAAGAAAGTAAGGGGAAGAAAAAGTCTTGTAGATTGGAAAGAAACAATAAGACTGTCCTTATTTTTAGATGATATGATTGTGTATATGGGAGAACCCTAAGAAATGCACAAAAGCATTACTAGAATAAGTAAGTGAATTTTACACTGATGTTGGATACAAGATCAATATACATAATTAATTGCATTTCTATATAGCAACAAAGTGTGATTAAAAATACAATTTTTTGTAAAGCAACACCATTTACAATAGCAACCAAAATATAATAGTAGGGACAAATTTGACAGAAATGTGCAATACCCAACACTGAAAGGATACAATTTTAAAAACTGAAGTTAAAGAAGAACCAAGAATATAAAGAAATATGTTATATTAAAGAATGGAAGATTCAATAATGTTAACATGTCAATCCTTTCTAAATTGAACTGCAGGTATAATGAAATCAAAATCAAAATCCTACAGACTTTAAGAAGAAATCAATAACCTTATTTTATAATTTATAGAAATTCAAAAGACCAAGAATAGTCAAAATAATTGTGGAAAATAAGAATAAGTTTAGAACACTTATACTAATCTCAAGACTTACTCTAAAGATATAATAATCCAAAGTAGCCATAGTATAAAGTAGACCAATATTATTGAACATACGTTTCCACTCTTAAAAATTTACCTAAGAGAAATAAAAATACATGTCCATAACAAATATGTACAGGCATAGTCATAAGCATAGTTTTTCATAAGTAATCCAAAATTAGGAACAAACCAAATGTTCATCAACTGGGTAAAAGAGATGAACAAATTGTGACATATCCGTACCATAGATCATTACTCGGCAGTACAAGTGAATTAAGATAATACACCCCAAAGCATGAATGCCTCTTGAAAGCATTTTGATACATGAAAGAAGTCAAACAATGTACTTTATTTATCATTATATGAAATTCTAGGAAAAACAAACCTATAGTAACAGCAAGCAGATCAGTGGTGACCTGGAGAGACCATCAGTGTTAAAGTGGCAGGAGAATACTTTCAGGATAATGAAGCTGTTCTATATTTTGATTATAGTGGTGCTTACATGACTGCATATAATTACAAAAATTCACCAAGCCTTAAAATCTATGAATTTTCTTATTTATAAATAATACTTTTGAAAAGAACAAGGGAGTTTACACCTTGTTCAGAGGGCTAGTTGAGTTTTCAGTTAGTTTTGAGTGAAAGCTAAGTCTTCATTTCTATCAAAGCTCTGATGAGTAAGAAAATGCCATTCATAGCAACTTCATCAATTAACATAGAGCCTAGCAAATATAGGAACACAAGAAATGTTAACAGAGGAAAGAAGGAAAAAAAGAAAAAAAAAACAGGAAAAGATCAGCCATGGTCAAAAGAGAAGAGAAAGTGCAAGATGAAAAATTTCCTTAAAGTCCTTGGTCTCTAAAAAATAAGAGTACTTGATTTGATAAAGCATTTGGGTTTTATTAGACTGATAGAAATCCGCCAGAGAATTTGGAGGAGTGAAGTGACATTTTCTTATTTATGCTTTAAGTAGATGATTCTGCTGCTGGGTGGGTTGTGTATGAAAGGAAGATAAGGATGAATACAGTCAGATTGGCTAGAAGGCTGTTAGCACAGTCTGCATGAGAGGTTGCACGTTTGAAATAGGGTGATAGCCCTGTGAATAGACAAGAGAAAAGATTTATTTTGGAAATAGATTTATAAGACTTACTGGACTGGTGGTGAAGGCGAATGAAGAGTCAAAGATGATACTATGCCAATGACTTGAGCAAATAGGTAGGTGGCCATGCCATCTCCTTAGATGGAGAAAAATTTATCTAAAGAGGTAATATTATAAACTTTTAATACTTTAAAACTCTTCCCTTTAGCATACAGCTATCATTTGGCTTTTCAACATTTAATTTTGATGAACCTATCATATATGAAAGTGAGGGAAAATCTATACTTAAGGCTGGTTTGCTGTATCACATTTCATAATTAAATGTTGACCTCTGATATTCTAAGCAGCAAGGTTCTTAAACATGAGACTTCTTATATCAAAATATAGGAGTGTGCTGGGAAAGATGTAATTTCATTAAGCATTGGAATATAAGATTTAAGATAAATTTGTTAGATGGGATGACTAGGAGTTTAACAATGGTATATAAATAATCATTGGCCAGCTCTGACCCCATTTTCTTAATTTCTCCAGAATCCTGATAAAATACAGCGTGAGACAAAAAGGAATCATTTTTCAGCTGGCTCCCTGGTGATGTCTTGCCTGTCATGAATTACTTCATTAAAATTAAGCCACTCGTTGTTATGAGGATTAAAATGACTTGAAATTAAAATTAACCTCCATGGAGGGAGAATCTTCTATTGCTTATATTTATGGGCACTGGAAATCCTGGGAGCTTGCCAGCCTACACAGAACCACAGAATTTAAACCAACAGACTTACCTCTGAAGTGACTGCTCAGATTTAAAGCTCTGTAGCTGACAGAAAATCTAATACAATTGGTTTTTTGTAATCCATGAAAGTCCAGGAAGAAGGACTCAGAGCCTACTACCTGATCAAACCACGCCTGCCTTTGTAGCTCAAGGAGGCTCCCCATCAAGAGGTAAATCTGCAGGGAGCATGCCAAACCTTGAAAACGGGTTTACAAGGCATCATGGGATCATTTTGAATCAAATACCCACGTTTTAATACTAAAACTCGATGTCCTGAATCTCCTTAGTATGTAGATTATCTCATCAGACAAGGACAGGCACAGGTATTGGTGGAATCAACACTGAGGTCAAGCAGTGCTGAGTGGACATGGAGCAGGTGCTACGTAAATATTGCTTACTGATGCATTGGCCGGACATGAAACATTCAAAGGAGAATGGAAAAGATACCATTTCACATCTTGAAATACCGTACTTTGTTATAGCATTTACAATTGATCTATAAGATGTATATATGATACTGAAACATTATTAGCAAATTAAAAACTTTACAAAATAATGCTTTTATTAATTCTGTTTTATGATTCTCCAGTGACTTAAAAAATAATGTCTATAATGTCATTCTTGGATACTTATAGATTATAAAATTTTTAAATAAGGGGTTTAATTTGAAAAGGAAAAAGGTATGATTTCGAGTGCTAATCAATTATAATTTGAAGTAACTTGATTTGAAGGTAAGCTATTGTTTTCCTTGGTGACTTGTGTAAATGTTTTTAGGATAAATTACTTTTTAAAGTGAGAAACCCTCTTCTCCATTCCTTGACACCCTTGCTATCCCAACAATACTGAGGAATATAACTTTCAGCCCATTTTGAATGTGCCCATGTACATGAAGTGATGGACTGAATCCTTCCATACACCATTTTAAAGCACCAGATTTAGGCTTTGGGAAATAGGACATTAATAATATACTATGTGCCGGGCGTGGTGGCGCACGCTTGTAATACCAGTACGTGGGAGGCTGAGACTGGAGGATCTGGGTTCACGGTCAACCTCAGCTATTTAATGAGGCCCTCCACAACTTAGTGAGGCCCTGTTTCAAAAATAAAGTATAAAAACTAGGGCTGGGGATATAGCTCAGAGGTAGAATGCCCCTGGGTTCAATCCTCAGTACCAAAATAATAATAATAATAATAATAATAATAATAATAATATACTATGTTTAGCTATTCATTAGAAATGTGCCCCAATGATTTCTAGGTATTATTTGTTAGCCAATTACTAAAATTATATTTAGGCTACTAATAAATTCACATTCATTTTATAATATTTAAAAATTCCTATTTAAAAGTAAAGCTACAGATATATCTGATACCTCATACTCTGGGTCAGGACTCTTTAGCCCATCTTAAACTTCAGCAACTGAACTCAGGGGCATTCTACATCCAAGCTACACCTCCACTCCTTTTTATTTTTTGTTTTGAAACATGGCCTTGCTAGGTTGCTCAGAGTCTGTCCTTGAACCTGCGATTTTCCTGTCTCGGCCTCCCAAGTACTAGACTGCAGGCATGCACCACCATGCCTGGCAACTTTCAGCACTTTCCATGTCCTATTTTACATAAAGTACAATGTGATAGCACCAACTTTGAGCGCTACCTAAAATGTCTCATAGTCTGCTCTTGGGTTTCTCTAACTCAGCAGCAATCACTCATGCAAATGCAAAGGTGAGGGTGTTAATACTCCATGGCACAGTAGTGAGTAGGTATCCACCTTCTCAGTCCCTGGGGTGGTTTCTTGTGAAAGTGCTCCTCAGAAAGTCCCAGCCTGATCTGCATCCATTGCACTTGCAGGAACAACTTGGTATTTATTGAATCCTGCATCGGGTTGCCCTCCTTCCCCTTGTCCTGACTCCTCAAAATAAGATACCTCCCTGCCAGCCCTTTCCTTGGGCTCTGCTTTCCTAGGGGAAGCTGCTCTAGGACAGTGAGTTTTCATGAAAGTCATAAAATCCAGTCAGGCATCTAGCTGCAAATCCCTACCCCACAGTCTCAAAAATAATGCTTGACAAATACGCTTCAGTGATATATTCTTCTGTGCATAATATACACAATAAAACAAATTTTTTTGCCTAATGGTAAAGGTTCTTAATGCTCTGCACTTCAACCCCAGCACCCTCCACCCTCAATATCCTAGCTTACTTCTTTCCTTTTTTGTGAACAAACCATACTGATATCCACTTCAAGCATGCCCTGCCCTACTTCTTTATTCTCTGAACTCTTGTAGTTCTTATAGCCTGTAACACTAAGATTTTTTAAAAAAATCAAATTATCTTGGGGCTTCTTTGAAACTTTCTTCAATATGCTTTAGCAAATTAAGGACAGAAACACTATTTATACTATTTATATTCTGTTTTTACATTTCACAGCACAGTAAAGTAGTAGGACATAGTAGGTCCTTACTAAGCATATCCTGCTTTTTGTGTGTGTGTGTGGTACCAGGGATTGAACCCAGGGGCGTTCTACCTCCGCACTACACCCCCGGCCATATTTTTTTATACTTTATTTTGAAACTGGTTCTCACGAAGTTGCGGAGGGCCTAAGTAGAGAGAGAGAGAGAGAGACAGGGAGATAGAGAGAGAGAGAGAGCTGAGGCTGGCCGCGAACCCGGATCCTCCGGTCTCCGCCTCCCAAAGTACTGGGATTACAAGTGTGCGCCACCACGCCTGGCTTAAGCATATACTGCTGATCAATTCCCCTTCCAGACTACATGTCAGGATGCTGAAAGCTACCCCAGTGTGATGTGGCCAAGAAAGACAGCTGAGCTTTCCCCAACATCAGACTCATCACTGTCTGCCTCCAAGAGTGATAAAAGATGTGAGAGGGGTCTAATGGAAGTGGGCAGGTACACATGCATGCACACACATACAAATAACAAACTTCTGTGTCACATTAAAATGCTCTTACTTTTTCAAAATAATCTTATAATTAGTGTGGATAACCTAACTTTCTTCAGGAATTGGGGCACAGAGAAAACTGTAAAGTTGAATCAATGCCCATACTCCAGTTGTGTTGCTGTTATTAAAATCCTTTCTGAGCCAGGCGTGGTGGAGCACGCTTGTAATCCCAGTACTTTGGGAGGCGGAGACCGGAGACCGGAGGATCTGGCTTTGCGGCCAGCCTCAGCTCTCTCCCTGTCTCTCTCTCTCTCTCTCTCTCTCTCTCTCTCTCTCTCTCTCTCCCTCTCTCTCTCTCTCTCTCTCTCTCTCTCTCTCTCTCTCTCTCTC